>VVHJ01028770.1:3950-14575 GCA_015107715.1 Tylochromis polylepis
AATAAAGCAGCCTCTTTAAGTTTACTCCCCGTGTGTACGAGTCCTGCGTTTGGGTCCATCCTCCTGCCTGCCACACAGCAAACCATGACATATATATAGATATCTATCTATAGATATATATATATATAGAGATATAGAGATATAGAGATATCTTTAGATAGATAGATAGATGAGAGAGAGAGAGTCATATTTGATACATACAGTTTTTGAGATTTTGAGACTTCATCATCAGCCAATAACAAAACAAAGAAGATTTAAGAAGTAAATTGAAAAAAAAAGCCAGCTGTAGTAAATAGGATATAAATAGGAAACTCATCTGCAAATTAATATCTATTTATTCATTTATTTGATTTGTCAGAAGGTTCAATATATCCTTCATTAGAAAAAAAAAACTGTCAATCATTTCATTTTTTAGGCTTGAATGGGGTTAGCAGGTTACTACCAAAGATTTGCCTAAACATAAGCACTTGGTTCCTACCTGCCATTGTTTATAGGGGACATTTTTCAGTGTAACAACCTCTGAGTGCAGCTGACAGTACAGACTAAGGAGTGTATAGTGATTATTTAAAGAGAATCTAACAGGACAACAAGACTAGAAAATTATATTTATACATACATATAACACATATATGCTTATATACATATACATACATATACTTTAGAAAGCATTCTTTAATAGCAAGTCACAACAATTTATCATGGAGTTTTAAGGCTGCCTATGGAAACTGCAACCAAAGAAATGAAAATTTTGTCATTTTATCCCAAGATTCCTTTGTAGCATATCAGCTAATAAGAGCTTACACATGACAAGAAATAAGCACAGTTGAAAATTCGTCTCTGACAGTTTCACCGTCTCTGCAACAACTGCTGTGTAAAGAAGAGCTTCGGATATGTCCTTCTGTCTGGTATAAACTGCCTTAGCCTGAGTGCTTTGAAATGATCAATTCTACCAAAACATCCATGATCATGAGATATTGCTGTACTGCCGCAGCAGTAGAGATCAATTCATCAGCAGACGTCCGAGCATGGCGAAAATGTTTTATTGTGCAATATGATCGGTGATGAAAAAGGCATCGCTGGATAACGTCCAACTTTCATCATGCTGCAAAGGAGAAAAAAAACAGCATTTCTGCTGATAAAGAAAAGTTTGCTGTAACAGCATACATCATTTTCACTCTCCCACATTACCGTACTGTTCCCAGCACTCGACCCGTCAGCACTCAGACAGTCATTGACGTGGACCACATAGAGGAGCAGCAATCCTGTGGTTCAAATGAATAATTCAACCATAACCAATAAGCCAATGTTCCAACACTCAGCTCGTGACACAAAAACGATAGCATCCCCACTTATGTCTGCTGAAATTACAGAGATTAATAAGAGCACACAAACTTCGGCACGCTGACAAACAACAGCCGCCATGTTTGATTTGCATGGATTTGGGAGAGGAATCTATTTAAAGGCTGTTTACATGTGGCTTCTGAGGGGCAGGGCAATATGACACACAGTCTCAACACCCCTAACTTTCTGGTTGTTGATCTGATTAGCTGAGGATGCATTATACTTCTTAAGAACAAACTCATTTTATTTTAAGGAGAAGCAAAGCATACTGTATTGTCAGCGATCACAGTGCATGAAGATGGCAGATAACATGCTGTTAAGACACAAGTCTGCGGCAATGTTAATATTTGGAAGTTGGACTGAATGCAAAGTGAAGCTGAGGCTGATGCTAACATTTCGCTGGTATCAGGTCATAAACTGGCGTATTGGACTTGTTACATTTTTGACTGATGATGGCGCTAGAAAGAAAATAAAGGAGTCTCCAAAGTTATTACAAATCATCCTGAGGGGGACATGAATGGATGACTGCATCATTTTTCATAGTAATATTGAAACTGAAGAGTTGCCAGGACATTTTACAGAAAGTCAAAAAATGTCGGCCTCAGAGCAGAAAGTCAAAGAATAACCAGAGTTAGTGAGGGTCCTTCTGAGGGGCCAAATAAAAACAAAAACAACATAGTCTGTGCTAACATTCACTCATGGTTGTGTGATGGATTGATCAACAATGGTTAGCGTCAACACAACAGCTTTCCAATCAAGAGGATTTTTAGCTTGTTTGCTCACTAATGCTATAACTCATTGTTATCATCGTTATTGAATTCATATTGAATTGACTTTTCCATGCTACAGGATTATGGGTGCTATAGGTCATGTATTCCATGACTGGCTGGCGGGTGCTTGTTGCAGGAAACCAGTTGCAGGAAAGAGGGAGACGCACCAAAAGCCTCCTTGTGATTGCTTTGCTCACTAGCTAATTGCTGCAGTTACCAATAGTTTGCCTGGAAGACACTGACTTGTCTGCAAACACTTGCCAACTATTTGCTGAGTGCTAGTGTGATGCAAACAGGAAATGTGGACCACTCGCCTTCAAAGTAAAAGCTGTGCCTTGCCATTGACACCAACATATTTCAGGGGTGCAATCTTTACTTTGAAGGCAGTCAACACATCACGGTTTCACTACCCCTCAGCGAGTAGTTGGCGAGTGTTTGTGGAGTAATTTGCGCTTTCTGTGAAACTGTGGCAGTCTGCTAGCAACCAAAGCAGCATACCTGCTTTGGTTGCTAACAGGTATACCGTATACCTCGTTGAGATCAATTTCACCTAGCAACCTCGTAGGTAAGCTGGTGTAGCATTCTTTTTTTTTTCATGTTTTAAGGGGTAAATACATTTGCTGTCTGTTTCTTTCTTTCTCTGTGCTTGGCCACACAGTAGACAGTTTTGGTGGGAGGGTAGCGCTACATTAACCCAGTCCTTGTACAACAACAGCACTCTGCCAAAGCCAGTGGATATTAATGAATTTACAAGCAGAGCGATTTAGCAGTTAGAACATGGAGAAGATCACCCAGCCCTAATATTGTTGTTTCTATCTTTTTAAAGATGAGGATGTGTTTTGATTTTCTGTTGTTGATTATTACAGCTAAAACTCATTTAGATTTTTTTTCTACCTACAATTCATCCATCAATTAAAAATTAAAGAACAGTAAGAAAAAAAATACATACATTTACTTTTTTTTTATCACACAAACAGACAATTTACAGATGAAAATGCTGACTTTCAACTTTGATGATGCTATAAGTGATGTCAGAAAGGTCTGCTGCGTTGTTCTTGCATTCCTCATTTATACACATTACACGGCAGGAAGCTCAGAGGGCTCGTTGTCTCCTGGGTCTTAGATTTTTAAACCTCTCTTAGGGTCTTTTTAAATGAAAACCTTTTGTTCTCCGTGTGTCTGTGTGGATTTGTTTTCACCCTAAGGATGTATGTTAGGTTGTTGCCCTTGACTAAGATGCTGGCCTTAGCCCAGGAGTTGCTCCCCAGGAGCTTCCCTGCAGCTGCATAGTGCTCATACATAGTTGAGAAGGGTCAAATGCACAGGAAACATGTATCCACAGGGGCTAATAGCCATACAGCTTAAAGCCTAAAATTAACTGACACAAAGCAGAAAAGAAGAAGCCTCTATATAGTAGATAAAAGGGGGGAAATACCTGCAAATAATGTGTTGCTCTCTTTTTTTTCCAAAGAAAAGTTTGAAAAGAGCAGGGGCTGTAGGCTTTGTGTAATTGCATCCATCTAAGAATTCCACGGTTTTCAAAGTTCAAGCTAAAGCAGAATATAGAGACAGGATGGACACTTTAATGGTAATGGTAGCTGACAGTGTGATTAGCCACTGACAGCACCATTAGCCAGGAAAGTCACCCACTTTAAGGGTCGCGCTCGCTTACTTTCTTTTACTTTCTTGTGGCACCTCTGAAGCTCGCTGTTACCTGAAATCAAACATTTTTCTATCCTTACACAAGAGCAGCCTGCAAAGTGCTAGCAATGTGTTCAAGGATAGCAACGCTGAAAGGTGCTTTTGCTCCTTTAGGCATGTCAAATTCTGATATTCTGACATAACATTCGGCGTTATTGATACAGGAAAGCCGCATGCAAACCGCGAACAGCTCGACTACTGTAGGCTGCGGTGAAACCAACACACTCAGAACAGCCAAACACTCCAGCTATGGATCAATATTGCTTTCTCTTGACAGGGAGTGATTGATCACAGACCGACATGAGATTTCAAGATGAAAACAGCAGGTGTCTTCTCTGGAGGAGGATGTCGAGTAACAGAGCAGCGCACCCGCTGATGAAACCGACAGGCCGGCAAAGACATAGAAACCAGAGACTTCACTCGCCCACGCACCTTACGTGACTAGAGAGACTCAATTGAAGAGCCGGAGACTGTGGATGCAGCAGCTCTTGCCGCTGCTGATGCCTTCGAAGTCTGTTACACTGATCTCCCGCTGTTCTGAAATGATTTTCAGTTGAGGTTGTATTTCCAAGCTTTGTTTCAGTTGCAGAGGGACATATACCCAGAACAGTGTGAAAATGAGGCCCCTTTCAGTAATTATGTGGCTGACAAAATGTCAGATTAGATGCTTACAGTTGGTGGCCTCGTGTTAAATTTTAAGATTGTTTGCCAAGGATTTTAATGTCATACAAACTAGAAGATTTCAATCATCCTATACATGGAAAAAGTTATAGTTGGATTAATTCTGACTTTTCTCTCTAAAGTCTTTTTCACATTCGTTGCTGAACAGTCAAAATAGTCTGATTTAACATAGCCTTCTGCTATCACAGCATCCACAACTGATAAGGCACTCTTGTATCACAGCGCTGGTGTTTGAAAGGGACAAAGCATGAAAAAAAAAAAACCCAAAACATGTGCTGCACATTCATCTCTCCTGGTGACTGACTGTCTGTGTCACCCTGTTTTATATATCTATACAAATTTCAATGCAAGGCGCGTGCAGAGCATGAGGCACCCATTCTGGATTGATTACATGGATATCACAACCCATCAAAGACATCAGCACAGCCCCTGCCAGGCTTAAGTAATTCAGCTGCATGTTGAGACATGTTTAGGCAGGCTTTTGAAACTTCAAAAAGGTTGAAATGTTGGCGATAACATCTCCTGACATCCATTCACGCGGTGGTCTGAGTCGGTGAATGCAATGTGTTGCAGGCCTTCTGAAGGGCAGGGGTGACCACAGAGAAGCAAAGCCATGTTTGAAACCTGACATTTCACGACAATTTGTGACAAAAAGAACAACTTTTTGTGTGTTGTCACTCAAACTGTGACGGAAATTTAGTGGGGGGAAAAAAATACTATTTTGTGTCGTATATCTTATATCGCCTGACAGTCCCTGTGCCGAAGTACCATAGAAAATAGTGCAGTGTGACACTACAAATTTTGGTATCAATCCACTACCAAGTAAATACAGGGTCAGTATTGATACTGATATCAGTACCAGTGCTTATAAAGGTAGCTTACTGTATGTAGAAGACAGCAGTATGTCATTCCAATAGAAAGTAACATAAAAAGCTACCACGACGTCATCCATCAGTTTCTAAAGCCTTGTTTTGAAGTCTTGACTTCAGAGAAGTCGGATCTGAAGGAGAGGGGCAAGTTTGACTGTGTAACAATTTGTAAAGTTTTAAACGCTTTGACCTCTTCACTGTGGAAAATGGTAAACATCTACATCAGGGCTTAGTGGAGTAGGTTGGATTTTCAATTTTAGGCCTTTCTGTTGCTTTATGTTAATTTCCTTAAGCGATTAGATCAGTTTCATGTTTGCATATACAGATACATGAAGACGAGACTTCACATGACACACTCTCTTTCTCTTTCTTATGTTTTAAGTATCAGGACATAATGACAAAAAAATCTAGTTTAATCTAGCAGGTCTTAAAATTAGGTAAGTATAACCTGATATTAACAACAACATATGACCTATTACACAGTGTCATTATTTATTTGACAAAGCCAAGATGCAGTGTGTGAAAAACTAAGTACACCCTTACCACTTCCATAGAGTTAAGGGTAAGTAGCAGTCAGGTGCTTCTAATCAAATGCAGTGATTAATTTATCATCAGCGGGTGTGAGCACTTCTATAAAAACAGAAGTTTCGCCAGTATGCTGGTCTGGACAATTCAGCTGGGCTTTAGCACAATGCCAAGGAGGAAAGCCATCAGCAGTGATCTTGGAGAAGCAATATGGGAAGGGTTATAAGGTCATTTCCAAACATTATGAAGTCCATCATTCTACAGTTAGAAGGATTATTCAAAAATGGAAAAGATTTAAGACACTTGCCAGTCTTCTGAGGAGTAGACGTCTGAGCAAATTCAGCCAAGGTCAGACTGTGCAATGTTTAAAGAAGCTGCAAAAAAACCCAAGAACTACATCTCTGACTCTGCCGGGCTCATTTAGAAAATTAAATGTTAGTTCATGACAGTGCAATTAGAAAGAAACTGATCAAGTGCTGGCTTGTTTGTCCTCCAAGAGAACGGCTCTTCTCTCTTGCATCTGAACAAACCACAGTACTTCTGCAACCATGCCCTTTTGAATAGACGAGACTAAAGTGCAGACGTCTGGCCATAATGCACAGCATCATGTGTGGTGAAAACCAAACACAGCACATCTGCACAAACGCATCAGACCACCTGTCAAGCACAGTGGAGGAAGGGTGATGAGTTGGGTTTGTTTTTCAGGCACAGGACCAACACGTTCTCATCCCAAAACCTAACATACCGACGCTTGTGACAAATTGTCGGTATGTTACGCTTTCGGCCACACGACACGTCTGTACGTTCGAAAACATGAGAACCTGTACATGTACATTTATTTTACTTTTTCATCATGAATCGCTTTGGAAAACACCATCTGATACGATTAAGGTTATGGGGTTAGGGGTAAGGTTAGGGTTAGGGCTGGAATACACGGCTGGATCGTGTGTTCTCACTCCCGAGGCGTAACATAGCAACGTTTTGTCACATCCCGAGGCGTCACACATCACGCGAAAGGTAACCGTCCGCGTCCCTATGATACGCTCCCGATTGTGGATGGAATCCATCAGAATGACGCTCCCGGCGGTAACACACGATCCAGCCGTGTAGTCCAGCCCTAACCATAACCTTAGTCCTAATGTTAACCACAACATTAGGATAGTGGTTTCCAAAGCGATTCATGATGAGAAAGTTAAAAAAACAAAAAAAACAAAAAACTGTACATATGTAGATTCATTCCAAACGGTTCTCATGTTTTCGAACGGGTAACACAGAGACGTGTTGGGTGGTTGAAAGCGTAACATACTGACGATTTGTCAAAAGCGTCGGTATGTTACGTTTTGGGATGAGAACGTGTTGGTTACCGCCGGGAGCGTCATTCTGTTGGATTCCGTCCACAGTCCAGAGCGTATCATGGGGACGCGGACGGTTACCTTTCGCGTTACTATGAGACGCCTCGGGACGTGGCAAAACGTCGGTATGTTACGCGGTGGGAGTGAGAACGGTCTGACAGGACTGTGCACGTCATAGTACTCCTGTGTATACCAAAGTATTTTAGAGTCAAATGTAAAGACATCTGTCTGACAGCTAAGGTTTGGTGGAAATTGGGTCATGCAACCTAACAGTGATCTCAAACACAGCAGCAAATCCACAACAGAATGGCTGAAAAAGAAAAGAATCAAAGTGTTGCAATAGCCTAGTCGAAGTCCACACCTGAGCCTGAGTGAAATGTTGAAATGCTGTGGTGGGACTGCAATACACAGTGTGGTAAAGAATAATGGGCTAAAATTCCTCCAGAACAATGTGAGACTGAGAAAGTCATACAGAAAACGATTACTTCAAGTTATTACGCTAACGTTGGTTCTATAAACTACTAAATCATGAAGCGTACTTAATTTTTCAAAAGACTGCATAGAGTCATGAAATCCCTCAGTTTCACATAACTGTAGAGATATTACGAATAACTTCAGTTGAAAATAAATGTGTGATGGTGCTGGCCTCATTCACATCGTGCCCCAGCTATTTCCCTGTATAAACTTGGAATATGCATTCACAGGCTCACCTGTTCACGGTGCACATATGCGTTCATATTGACGTCACTGCTTCTGTGCTACATGCACACAGTGCTTATAGCCCCATTTTCAACTGAGAAATAAACATACTGATCCTGGTCACGTCAAAAATAAGCACTGTACATTCTGCATTCATTCAGTGTCGGTTATTGTCTGAAAGCTGGTAAATTTGTGATAGTGAGGAAATGGTGTTGAGCTCTGCTTCCAAATTGCACTCGACTGGAACTCCAGACAAATTTCGTCCCGGTTATTTAATTGTTATTGCCAGAAACAATAGAAGAACAATTATACATTAATTTTTCTCTAGAACTTTCTGCTATTGTTTTGTTGCTTTACCCACTGACTTCTTGCATCTTGAAGACCTTTTAACTCAGGAGGATGTGCACAATCAAAGCTCTGAAGGTATACAGTGCGGGATATTCATTCAAGTGAATGAGAGGTTTGTTTTTCAATTAAACACCTACTGTAAGTTAATTGCTTTGCCTTATTAGATAGTTTTAATTTATTTGAATCATTTTAGAGGGCAAGACAGAGGAAACTATAAAATAAAAAGTCTGAAAAACAAATCATTTTTTAAAATTTAGTTTTGATTCTGTTCACTGTCTCATGACAGTTTGCACTGATCTTTCAATTCACTGAGAGTTGCTGTGTTTTGTTGACAGACAAGCTTAAATTGTCACTATATCCATATTTAACATACTGATTAGTGACTTGTGCTTTTTGATATACTGCTAATTCTCCATCATAACTGTAACTGGATTATTATTGTTCTGTGTCTCATTTCTTTGGAGGTTTTCACATCCCACATGCTAACTTAGCCCAGCCAAAGGGCAACATAAACAGAATCCCAGAGAGTCCCAGAGGACGTAAAACATACTGTAACTGAAGTTTGGAGTCAGGCTTAAGTACTTTAGAGTGAGATGAGTTCCCACATTGAGATGGTCTCCTCGTCCTCCTCCTAAGAGCTGCGGGGTCAAGGTTGGAAGTAATCTAATAAAGCTGATTCACTGCGTTGCTGTAATATGGGGTCACAGTGTTCTTGGATACTAGGAGAGGAATGTAAACTGCTAATTGCCCTTGAGAAACACCACCGGTTGAGTATTTCGCATCAAGCCAGTCATGGGTTTTACTGATGACATTATTAAAGGCCGGCAATTAAAGCTCAAAACTTTGCTGACTCAAGACGAGTGTTTGGCTTCTTTCGAATGTGACTTTCCAAATGAGTGAACTGAGAACAACGCTAAGATGCATGGCAGCACCGTCCCCAATGCCGCGGGACTGCCCTTGAGGGTGCCAGTCACTCTGTTATGGAAATTGCATTGGCTACTTGTCAATGGCGATGTCTTGGGAGGCAGGGCCACCTAATTGGTTTAAAAAGTATTGCCTTGCCATTGGGGAGAGAGAACGTATCAGTGTTTGATATCCAGACCAAACCAGAGGATTTAAAGAGCAAGGCTAGATGAGAAGAGAACACTGTGATTATGGATGTAAATGATTCTGACATTTTGAGCCATCATATTACAGATTTTATATCATGCAGGGTGAGCGCATATATTCGATACAGAACAAGTTTGTTGCATGTTAACTTAATTCAAAGAAATTTTTTTAGTAAAAAAATGAAAACTACCATATGTCAAGATAAACAGAAATCTTTGCAAAGTTATCGCTCATAAATGAAAAGTTCTTTAAAATCCTTTAAACTTTAATTTGAAGCTTAAAAGGTCACATCTTTCCATCTCGGCGTTGCTTATCGCCTTGCTTGTTTTCTTTGAAATCTTTGTAATTGTTTTTGGTTCTGTCCCAGTGATTCTCATCCCAGAAGATACAGTGATATGTAAACTAAAGAGAAATTGATTCCCCTGCCCTTTCTCTGGATTAATTTACATGTTGGACTCAGCTAATCTTCGGTAAATTGTGGTCCAAACTTGTAAAGGTCACGGATCGGGGGTACCTTACAAGCAAGAGACGCTGTCTGTCCGAGCTCATCAGCGCCTAGGGACGGCACACGGGAGGTGACAGACAGCATGGGGGCTGATCAATGTGCCGACAGCTATTAGGTAAGTGGGGCTAAAAGGGCAAGTGTGTTTAAGTGAGCCACCAAGGGAGGCATGGTTTCCGTCACTAAAATGGAACATCAGCATCAACATTAGCTGTGTCTGTGTTTGCTTCCACAGAGCAGACCATGTTTATGTGAGCGACGGCTAAAAATACTTCATAAAATGCAAATTTGGTCACAAAGTTTTGGTCAGTTAATCAGCTGGAGGGCCGATTTAGATAGCTGTTGTCAGATCTGAGCACCTGTAGATTACTCAGTGGCATGTTTGTCTGACACAGGTTTATTGTTTATTTTTTTATGTTGGACAAGGCCAAGAGGAATTGCTCTGTTGGCCACATGAAAAACACCAACAACAAACATACAGTCGTGGCCAAAAGTTTTGAGAATGACACAAATATTAGTTTTCACAAAGTTTGCTGCAAAACTGCTTTTAGATCTTTGTGTCAGTTGTTTCTGTGATGTACTGAAATACAATAACAAGCACTTCATACGTTTCAAAGGCTTTTATCGACAATTACATGACATTTATGCAAAGAGTCCGTATTTGCAGTGCTGGCCCTTCTTTTTCAGGACCTCTGCAATTCGACTGGGCATGCTCTCAATCAACTTC
>VVHJ01028781.1:7536-23324 GCA_015107715.1 Tylochromis polylepis
CCTGTCTCGTGCCAACAGTCCAGGCTGGAGGTCTTGAACATCTTCTTTTCTTCCTTTGTTTTCCTGCTGTTCTCTCTGTGAAGCGCTCTGTTGTTACCGTTTTGTGTCTGTCTTCTTTCTCAGGTCGTTTCCGTCAGATCGAGGTCTTGACAACAGTAGCGAACGAGTTCTTCCAGCTCTACAGTCAAGTTTCTGGACAGCCTGTCCGGCGCATCAGCACTAAGGATCAAGGTAATGACGACAACCACACAAAGTCCACTGAAGGACTGTTTTAGTCTGGACCAGCTGAGAGGCGCAGAGAGTCGTGCACAAACACTAAGCTGACTTTTACTGCTGTGGAGGATGTTTACAATAAAATGCATTTAATAAATTATAGTGTGCTTGTTTAACTGAAGTCATCAGACTAGAAAAACACCGATAAAAATCACTAGCTGAATAGTTGGGTAGCCATATACTTTGTCCTGAAAGCAAAGTCCATATGGTTTTTAGTCATATCTATTCAACTTTATGCTTTAACAAGGATAATTTTGCATAATAGATGATGAACAGACATTTTTAAATAAGACATTATCAGCACCACTGCCTCCTGACAGTTTAAAAAAAAATGTTTTAATTTAATTTAATTTTTATAGTTTTAACTTATTAAGAATGAAATGGTTTGTTTAGGGTTTTTTTTTTTTTTTTTACCCCATCAGCTTTGGTGCAAGACGTTTGTTTGGCCAATATTTGTGTTACTCCAAAGTGTTAGTGATTTGGCTTTTTCTCATCTTTTTATATTATGTCTCTCAGAAGGAGAGGGAGGAGGAGACGAGCAGTCTCCGCCTCTGAAGAAGAGGAACCCTGCAATAAATGCTGCCAAAATCCTCAAGAGAACTCTTAGCAGACACAACTTGCTCTCATCCACCTCAGAGTCACCTGAAGCGCACACGCCTAACCAGCACACGCTAACCAACGGACATGCAGCTCCTGCTGACGCACTAACTGATACAGAACAGGACCGATCCAGTACCGACTCTCACCACCAGGCAGAGGTGGTTAGCCCGAAACACATCCGCAAGAAAGATAACTGTTCCCTTGCAACAGTTACCGAGGAAACCAGTGGGGATGGAGAGACAGGTTCCCTAACAGACAACAGGTATCATTACTTACTGCATATAAACCAGTTGAAAGTTGTGGATGGCGCATATAGATAGATATTGAAGCCAGTGGTTTTCAAACTTTGTCATACTTCAGTAATATCGGTCTGTCCAGTTAGGAAGCATAATCCATTGTGAATCCATTTCACCTGCTTTAGTACAAAGAAAAGTGACAGCAGGTGTGATGCAGAGGCAACAAACGAGACAAAAGGGAATAACTTAGCAAGTGGTGGCCACAGACCATTTCTAGTTTTGCTTTTTGCTACTGTTAATCCTGTAGCAAATAAGGTATTGGATGGTGTCCCGGGGATCTCTTTCCAGATTTGGATCAGAGCATTAGTGAGCTCCTAGACAGTCTGTCTCTGGTTTCAGATGCACCATAACATCTCAGAGGTTCTCAAGTGGATTCAGGTCTGAAGAATGATGCACTGACTAGCAGTGCATCAGTTACTTTGTCATTCAGGAACTACCGACAAAGTCCACATGAGGCTGGGCATTGTCCTGCACAAGGATTAACCCAGGTGTCACTGAAACATCTCTGGTAATAGATCTGAGGATTGCATCCCTGTACATAACAGCAGTCAGAGTACTGCTAGCTAGCATGTAAAGATCTGTGCCACTCTCCAAAAATAGGCTTCCCCAGACAGTCATTAACCATCTCGCTGGATGATGATGCAGGCATCATTGCACACCTGGTATTTCTGGTATTCATGATTCAGTATTGATTTTTGGCCTTATCCCTTGCGTGCAGAGACTCCTGCAGATTATCAGCATTAGACTGGTTATTTTTTTATTTCTGAGAATCAGATTTAAAAAGAGCTAGTATTTTTCCTAAAATAGCACAATTTCTCAGTGTAAACATTAGCTGTCTTCTACTGTGAATAAAATATGAGTTTGAGATTTGTGAGTCAACATATTCTATTTTTATTTACATACAGTATGAACCCTTTTTGTAATTGGGTTTATAAATAGAAATGACTAGAATAGCTAACAAAGTTTCCATTTAAAATTATTCCTCTGAATTACTTAATGTATTATTCACTGTGTCACACAGAGGAAAAATATCTGTAAATATTGTCAAATTTGGGATGTCATTTTTGTTATATTAGCATCCTGATGCTACTCATAGCATCCATGTTTTAATTCAAAACACGTAAATTGCTGTTAATCTCTCTCACATGTTTATTGATGACCAATTTCGCATTCTTTATGAAGTATGAAACTTGAGGCTTGAATCCATGTGTCCAAAGCTGCAGTACATAAGGTCCCACTGTCCCAGTTTGCTCAGATGTCAAAATAAGGTTATATAAATAACTAGCGAAATATTCTACCAGTTACTATTCTCAGTTGGCTAACTTCTACTTTCCCATCAGACCTGAACAGCACAGCACCAAACCGGACCTTCAGTCAACCAACCAGCGAACAGGGGAAGGCACTCAGGTGGTTAAAGAGGTGGAGAAAATAACCTCCACCCCAGAGAAAGCTCCTCTCACCCTGGCCCCCCCGCAGCTGGCACATCTTCGCACAGAAAAAACAGACTCTTTCGAAATAGAGGAGGTACGGGTTTCTCTGGGGGGCTTCATGGTCCTTGGTCAAATCTCAGTGGGTGACCTCTTCCCATGGACATGTTACAATGTTGTCACCAACTACTCTTTAGCTGTTTCTGTGTTTGTGATGGTCTCCCAGGTTACCAAAGCTATCTTACATTTACATGTATGCTGTCGGTTCTCACAGACTGGTTCCCTTGTAGCCTTTTAGCCAGTGGGAATGGCTTGGAAAGATACTCTAGGATTCAAATTCATGCAAATAAAGACAAAAATCCTCTGCTTACTGTAATACACTGGCAGAAGTGAAATTTTATGCATACTTTAGACCTCAGAACCAGCTGTTCACAACAGCCGACCTCATCAGGAAGCACAGAGTGAAACATGATTGAGCTTTAATAAGTTATTATTATTTTATAATATATTGCCCTGACAGAGATTGGGATTTCATACATGTTATTTCCCAAAATATGCTTAAAGAATAAAGACAAAAATAAAACAGAAAAAAACAATTATTTATATTATTTTTATATATTATATTATTATATATTATTTATATAAAAATCTGATAGCATTCTATTGTATTTTTAATACTTCACAGTATGACTTGAACTGCTGCTTGTTGAGCTTGGGCTTTGCTGATTGTGTTTGGGAGGGACTCTTGAAGACAGAAAAGGGACAAGTGGATGTCAAGTAGATGAGAATCCGTGTGCACTGGTCTTTGCAGCTTTAGAAAAACGAGCTTGTTGACGCATGTTGCATGAATCTGCTCAGTGAAGGGGTAGTTGGTAAAAAGCCTGAGCTTTTATTTAGGGGAAGGACTCTGTTCAGTTCTTTCTTTCTCCTAAAATTCAGTCTGTTTTTGTCGTGTAGATTCAGAGTAACGAAGATGAGGCTAACCCACACAGGACGTCTAGATCTGGAGGTGAGCGCTGACTTGAGTTTCTGAATGACCTTATCGTTTCACTTGCATGTTTCCTTTAAACAAGCAGATGGTCATGTTTGCATTCAGTGCTTTTCAGCAAATGCAGATGTGTGCTGTGTCTTTGAGGGCTGACTGAATGCATTTTATTCCTTGTGAAACATTCACCAAGACACATTTGAATAATATATAATTATTTCATTGTTTAGATCTTTTTACTTGAAAAGGCCGTTTTGAATAAATGCACAGCTTCACTTCTTAACATTTTATTGTTCTAAATATCTGTGGACTTTACTGTCATTAACACTGACTCCCTTTTAAGGAGGACTCTGAGCCCCTTACGAACATTGTCGTTCATCTTCATTGTGCATATAGTCACAGCATTGTTTGTAAGAAGCGCGAGCCCATCTTTTAATCCTTAACTAGCCAGACTGAGTACATAAAACTGTATATGGTGCACTGGAGTTCCAAACCAAACACTCCCATTGGTGCTTGAATCTGATAATACTTAAAATATGCAAAATGATAAGATCTCATAGAAAAACATTGTCGAAATCTTAAAAGAACTCAACTCTTTAATTATAAATGGGATAAGAAATTTGGTGGGGCTTTTTTAATTTATAGGATTTCTAACAGAACGTCAGAAAGTCTTGTTTTAAATTTTTTTTAATGCTTTGTAGTAAATCATACAACTAACCAGTAGTGTCTTTTTAGTTAAAATCCTTTCAGCAGCTTCCTGCAGCCCTTCTTTATCTGCTTTGATCCACTTAAAAGCCTTGTCTTTCTTTCAATCTTAATGTGTCTTTATTCGGTATGAACTAAGAATCTTGTTCCCTTTAGACATAGAATTTCTACACAGCTTCTTTCTGCACGCTAACATGTTTTCTATGAATGATTCTGCTCTGCCACCTGCAGGACAGATCGGGTAATGCAGGAAGAATAAAGCCGTTTATTTCCCCTTTCTCTCTTTCTAGTAGACCTCTCGAGGACGGAAAGCCAACACTCGGACAGCAGCGGCTTTGCTGAGGAGCCTTCTGCTGATCTCAACAACCACCTTAAGGTCTGTTTGCGTGTTTGTTTGTTTCTCTCTTTTCTCTCTCTTTTTTTAAGTCTCTTCTGTCCATCCCTCCTTTTTTCTTCATGGCCGTCATCTTCAGGCTAACTTATTTGAAGTGAATCATGAAAATCCAGACAAAACTTCATCAAAGCAGGAGGATAATCATACCCACAGCCTAATCAAATCTGACCCAGAACGCTTATTTTATTCTCTTATTTAAAAAAAGAAAGGAGAAAAAAAAGAAAAGGTACTCGTATGTCATCCAACATAAATCAGATTTGGCAAGTAGGAACCGAACACTCAGAGTGGTAAGTAAGCACCAGTATAAATCAAGGTGTCTTGATTGAACAAAATAGTAGTTCCAGTGACTTTGACTCTACTTGGACACCAAACCGTCTTCAAGTAATGCGTCTTTTGGTCACAAATGGGAATTTTGGATTACAAAGATTACCGCAGAGCACATTTCAAAGTCAGAGTCTAGTGAAGTGCAACCACCAGGAAAATTGCAACCACAAAAATTTAGTCACTGTAACCTGAGAATTTGGTTTTATAATGCTCTGTTTTATGTTTCTACTTCTCTTCATTCTGGGGGAAATACTGTACACTTCACTGTATTTATTTGGCAGACAGAGCCACTCTTTAGTCATACATTTTTCAATATTCATGATTATTTGGGATTTAAGTCAAATTTGAATTCATTGTAATCAGGTGCAGGAGAGTAGTGACAGCTGTGACAGCGAGACCACTGTGACGTCGCACCCATCACAAGACGTGGCTACTCCCCTTGCAATGAACAAGCCGGCGTTTGACCTGCCAGATGGTAGAGAGGAAGAGGCAAGGGCAGGTGGTGCTGCAGAGTCGGATCGGAGTAACAGCTCCAGAGAAGAGCACACAGATACAGAGACTTCAGAGCAAATTCCACAGTACGCAGCTCACCATCTGCCCAGGAGCAGGCCAGTAGGAGTGCAGCAAGATAAAAGTTTGGATGAGGAGAACGTTGAGAGACGTGACCGGACTGATCCTGATCCAGAGCCTGAGTCTGCTCAGAGTACGCCTGCTGCAGAACAACAAGCACAGCCAGAGTCAAAGGAATCCCAACATGATTCAGAGCAAGGAGCAGAGCACGCTCAGAACCCGACAGAGACTGAAGCAGACAAAGATTCATCCACAGAGAAAACGAGTGCTGAGGATAAAGTCAAAGTAGAACCTGTATTCTTGGATGATTCTGAATCGCTTTGTCCTGTGGCTCCAGCTTCTCCGGTCCTTAACGCGCTACACCGAGCCAAACAGTTGAACCGTACACCTTCCCAAACCAGCAAGGTGCTGAGTGCTCCCAGAGTAGGACAAGGAAGACGTGGCATCCCCATGCAGAGGTCCTCTTCCTTGCCCTGTTCAATCCTTTCGCCTTCCAGGATTGTATCATCTGTCAGGATCCAGTTTGGGCAAGGCCTGGCGTCCTGCACCCAGCCCAAGTACTCCTTTAAATACACCCCTGAGCCTGAGGACAAGAAAGAAGAAGAAGGAGAAGAAGGAGAGGAGAAGAAAAAGGAAGAAGTGGAGGAAGAACAAACCAACTGCCTGTCAACTCTGATCATAAATCCTGCCTCCTCATCTAGCGCCAAAAAAAATTCACCAGCTGTCTTTCCACCTAAGCCCATGCCTCGCTATTTGAGGCGGTCATCCTATTCCCTACAGAGCCCCAGCCCCCCTCCTGATTGGCCATCAGGAGTAAGTGCCGAATCTTGGAGCACCCAGAGTGTTCCCGATTTCTCATCCAATCAGCAGCAGCCTGGCCAGTTCCAGAAAAACATGAGTGCAAACCAAAACCAGCCAAGTTTGAATCCAGGGGAGACTCTGTTCCCTAATTCTTACCCTTCAACTCAATACCCTTGTCCCAGCCCAAATCTTAGTCCAAGATTTAACTCCAGCCCACATACCTTCATGTTGAACCCTGCTCTGCAGTACACCTCTCCTCATCTACACGGTAGTCTTCCTAACCTCCACCATCACCACGGCCCTTCAGTGAACCACCATTCTAGTCTAACCAGTCTCCACCAGCCTTCAACTTCCCCAGGCCCCCTGCATGACAGCATGTCCAACTTGCATCCCCTTTCAACTCCGACATCTCCTCACCACATCCCTTTGAGTCACTTGCATCCCGGACCTTCTGCAATGTATCACCAGGGCTACAACCATCAATACAGTCACCAGCTACCTTACCAGGTCCCTCCACAAGGCTCACAGTTTGGCTCGGCCTACCTTAATTATCAAGGGTACAACCCGTACCCGTCATTCCCCCACCAAACCCATCTCCATCCGACAGTGTCCCCAGAACACAGTCTGCATTCAGGGCTAGCTCCTCCTCCTCCTGGCTTCCACATAGGCATGGGTTCGGCCCTTAGCCCAGGTCACAACCTCCATCTAGGACCTCGTGATGCTAATGCTCCAGGTCCAGGACCCGGCCAGAGCCCATCAAGCACAGAGATGCAGCTAAGGAGAGTCCTGCACGAGATCCGGGGAACAGTTCAGAGTCTGGTCAGTCCTCTTCAGTCACACTCTCTTATGACCCTGTTAATTAAGGTTTAGTCTGGAGTTTGTAGTTTTTGTTATTCTGTGGTTCCTTTCTTATGTTGATATCGCTGTCCTCCCCATCTAGAACCGAGCCGATACTCCAGATGTGTTCAGTGAGCCCAGGGCAGCTCTGCCTAGTCACCAGGTACCATCATTTCCTCTGATGCCTGTGCAGCTTTCTGTATTTTGGCCACATAGGATATCTGTATGTTAAATCCAACAATGTTTGTTCCCAGATGTATAGCCTTCAGTATTTAAATGTTGCTTTTCAGTTCCACTGAAAGCAGCAAGTGGGGTTTTTTTGTTTGTTTGTTTTGTTTTTTTTACTGCGTCATTATTTACATTTAAGAACCTTGTGTTCCATATTTACATATTTTCCACTGCGTGACTGAAACCCTACACACTCTTAGTTTTCAGCGCTTGTTCTTCCAACCAGGAAGCACTGGAGCGGACCCTTGTCACTATCGATAAATGTGTGATTCACTTTCCGCCTGTCTCTGGTTTCAGACTTTGGCAGAGTTTCAGCAGAAGAGGCGGAGCCTGAACTTGTTCCGCAGTCAGATGATGGATCTGGAGCTGGCAATCGTTCGACAGCAGGCTCCGGTCTACAATCACCTGAGCCCTGCTGACAGGTGACTCACAAAAGCAAACAGAAATGTGACTGTGCCGTGACACCACAATGCAAAGCAAACCTGGAGAGTGTGTTTGTGTGTGTTTATTTGCAGGCTGGAGCTGGAGCAACTTCAGTCTCTGAGGTCAGCGGTCAGAGAAGAACTGCAGGAGCTCGAACAGCAGCTGGAAGACAGACTGATGGAGCTGACGCACCACACGCAGCACAGAGTAAATGCACACCAGAGGATTTGTGCAGTATAAACCAGCTATTGTCATGCTTTTTGTGTTAAATTTAGAAAAAAAAATGAAACATCAAATCTGTAAAATGGCACAAATATGTGTAGTTTATGTAGTAAAAGAAAAGTGTAATGGAAGATGACTAAAGTACAGCCACACAACAAAGGACGTGGGAGTAAAAAGTTCCCACCAATTCCCTCAGAGTCAGCGAGGCTGGTATAAATATATAGTTAAAAAGGAGGCCTTTCATATGCTGTAACTTGTTTTCACCAGCCACCTCTCCCACATGATGATACAGCACTTTAAAGTTTACCCCAAATCCACTTTTTGACATTGAATCAGTGCAGTTTTGCTACTGAAACTATGATATATTCCATGAAACTGAAGCATAAAGGTAACGACTTACGTGCTTTCGCTAAATAATTTTGTATAAAAACTGTCAGCTGATTTTGAGAGAAAAAGGTAGGAGGCCTGTTATATTACTTTGTTGTAATACTGCCATTGTTCTTTTCCTCAGGGTCTTCATAGAGACTGCAGTGTTGAAAGTCTGTCCACCGCCTCTGCGTTGAGAGCCATGGAGCCGGTCAGCACACACACACGTGCACACACGCACAATGTTTTTGTTACATGAAGCTAAAAATACTAATGGCTTAACCTTTTCCTGCCCGTCCTTCCTATCTGTCCAGGTGTCAGACCTCCTCAGAGAGCAACTCTTCCTGCAGTCAGAGATCGGCTCTGACCGCCACTCCTCCTACACAAACCCCTCCCCGAGGTCAGTCAGTCCAGTGAGAGGAGATCAAGGAGGAGGAGATGGCAAACAGAAGCAAGGAATGTATCGGGCATCAATTAATATAACCCCTGCCCCCCCTCCTCGATCCAATGTATACACTGAGGAAATTGAGGATGAGGAGAGAGCCAGTGATGGAGCAGCAACAGCAGGAGGAGGAGGTGGCAGAGGAGAAGCACCAGAGGTGGAGGAAGGAGCAGTGGGGGAAGTCAGAGTGGATAGCCTGCAGCAGCTCATCAAAGAGGTAATGGTTTAAAGCAATTTATTTGATAGATCCAAGTCATGTTTGAGGTCAGGAAATTCATTGGCAGCTCAACTTTTTGGGATCACACTTTGAAATTCCTGCCCGACATATCGTAGCTCTACTCTGTGTTAAGCGCAAGGACCAGCTGCCCAAACAATATTGTTGATTCAGAGTGTTGCTGCTTCTGTTATTATGTTTATAGAGGAAAAAACATTTACAAATACAGTTACAGACGCTTGTAGGTCTCACCAGAGACTGCAATCGCACTCCCAGCTTAACAAGGATTAATAAATATTTATTAGTCAATGATAAGTCAGTATCGAGGGTGTAAAGCAATGCATTAGCAGGTGTGACGTGTGTGTTGTACATGGAAAACCAAACCAAAATGACAACGACAAAACAAACAAAGCAGCACGTGGCTTGGAGGCAGCGCATACGTGACACGCAAGAGAGTGGAGCAGCCGCAAATCTGTAGAAGGCTGTTTAAATAGTCCTTTAACATTGACCAAGCATTCTGGACTACACGTATGTCCTGTATCTCCACATCCTGTAACAAGAAATCCTGAAGAGTCAGGCTACAATAATGGAAGTAAATTTAAACAAAAGTCTTGTTTTTTCTGTCTGTAACTATTCAGTTTACAGAGAAATGCAGCAAATATCCAAAACAGATTTTTTGTCCATGGAACCAATGACCATGGACAAAAAATGTGTTTGTTTGTTTCCTGCTACACAGTTGAGAGTTAAGTAATCATTGGCTCCCTGTTAAATCCAAAATCGAATTTAAAATCCTTCTCCTCACATACAGGGTCTTGAATAATCAGGCTCTATCTCATTTTAAAGACCATATCACCGTATCACCCCAACAGAGCACTTCGATCTCAGACTGCTGGCTTACTTGCGGTTCCTAGGATATTTAACAGTATAATGGGAGGCAGAGCCTTCAGCTTTCAGGCCCCTCTTCTGTGGAACCAGCTGCCAGTTTGGATTCAGGAGACAGAAATACTCTCTATTTTGAAGATTAGGGTTAAAACTTCCCTTTGCGATAAAGCTTATAGTTAGAGCTGGATCGGGTGAAACCTCTCTTAGTTACACTGCAAGGCTGCTGGGGGGCTTCCCATGATGCACTGAGCTTTTCTACTTCACTCACCTTGTAGGTTCCTATCTATAATAGATACTATGACACCATCAAGTTTCCTACTAACCGCCTATCAATAGGCTAAAATCATAAATTTTTGCAGCACATATAAAAAACCGTATAAAAACACTGAGTCGTTTTCATTTGCTTTCCAACAGTGTTATCAAATAATACTGTAGCACGGGCATGCACTAGTAAAAAATAAATCTGAATTATCATCATAGCTGCTGATTGCAGTGGGTGTTTTCCTGTAAACCCCTTTCTTTACACTGGCTTCGCCCAGAGTTATTCCCTGAGTTTGGCTAGTCTTATCTTTCATTTCATCTTTCTTCACATTTTTGGAAAGAGATTCTTTTAAAATCATCTTATCCCCCTGTTCTCAGTGTTTCCAGAGAGATAAAAGCTAGATAATGATAAAATGTTAAAAAATCTGTGTTAAAATTGTTCTCAGTTTTCTGACTATATAAGGCGTCTTTCCATTAAAAGCTTAAATTAAAGGATTCTCCACAACAATCTGAGAGAGCAGGTCAAGTTTTTAAGAAGTTTCACCTCTTCTATTTTTTTTTTTTTCCTAGATTCGAGAGAGTGTGGCGCAAGAGGTGCGACGGGAGATCTACAGCGAGCTCATGGCTGCCGTTTCACCACGGCTGTCACCGCTACCCACCAGGCAATCCCCCGTGTAGTCACAGCAACAGCAGAGCACCGCCCCTTTCAATCACAGCCTGAGAGACACCACTGTCTGTCTGTATCACTGTATAGCTGCGTAATACTGTGGAACACAATGTGTGTCTGGTACACTGTACGTCTCTAACACTGATGATGAAACATCACCTGTATGTGAATAGGCCCGCCCCCACCCGGTTGCATCTACTGCGGTGGTCTGATGCTTCTTGGCAATGCCACCCAGAGACATCAGCGACGTCCTTTCTTCTCTTTCTAAACTGTTGTGATCAAACAGCAGACGCACCTAACTACAACCACTACCACTTTTACTAGTTATACTAGTATACTAGTTTGCTCACACCTGCCAGTATGACCACTACTAATCCCAGTTCTGTCAAATCTCTTCTGATCCCAGTATGAAATCAGATGACACTAGCAGAAGACATGTTTGGATAATTGTATTTCAAGAAATCATAGAGCTGAACTGTGCAACTGCACATAATACTAATCACAATGATCTTATCCATGATCACCTTCAGAGAACAATGTAAGATTACTGAATGTAACCAACTGTGGCATCAGTGTTTAAAACCTCAGCAGTTAAAGCGTTAGATCAGCCCAGTCGGCCACAACATTACAACCACCACTCATCTCAGTGCAGCGTGGACGGTTTGCCAAGTGCACTGCAAACACTGCCGGAATAAACCAGGCTGTACTCCACAGCCAAACAACAACAGCAAAAAAGGATCTGGTGCCAGATACCACAGAACATCCCAGAGTTCATGGGTCAGAGCGGTTTTAATTACAATGAGGGGAACCTAAAGCAGTGTTAGGCAGATGGTTTTAATGAAGTGGCCGTTGGGTATATTTCCTCTCTTCCTGCTTTTTTTTTTTTTAAAGCTGTAGAATTTTCTAGAATTTTTCTGTTCCACGATGAGCATTAATTTAATTTAATTTAATTTTGTGCTGATCACAGCAGTGAAAAATGAAATTTAATAAATCTGAAAGTGAAATGGCAACTTGGTTACTCAGAATTCTCCATGGACTTTTATTGGGAATATTTTATTAGATGTTTAAAAACAGAAAAAGCAGTGAAAACTGTTTCTGGGCATTATGTATTTGAGTATTTTTAAAGTTTTCAATTTCAAAGAGCCCATGTTATGCTCATAATATAGACTCATCATTTTATTTGGGGGGGATCTACTAGAATATGTTTACGTTTTGTGTGTTTTTTGGGGGGGGTTTAACTTAAAAAAACATACAGATTTTTATATATTATATGTGACATAGTATTTGCACATTCCTGCAGCTTCTCTTTTCACTGTCTAAATTGTTCCCAGCGACTCGTCCTCTGAGAGCAGACCAAACTAGCTGTCAGGGAGGCCAGTGTGTTAGACAGTAACAGAAGAACCGTATGGGCGACAAACGTGTGAACTTTGGCCTTTGTAACTCTCCAAACCTTACAAGTTCACACATAAGCTACACAACAGACAAGGAAAAGTGGGGAAAAACAAGAACAACAGGAAGCATTTTATTCGTCAGCTGTTCGGCAATATGTAAATGATTCACTTTTTAAGAGCAGTTGCTTCTAACTTCAACTCTGTTTCACTTTATTGTCACATCGTGGAGCTGCCTTCTTTGTTTCTTCTTCTTTTTTTTTCTTTTTTTTTTTTCAAATCAGTTGGGTGCTTTAAACGTGAAGCAGCTGCTTCTAAGCCCCCAAAACAAACATTCGAAACGCTTCTTCATGCCGCGAACGCCACAGGCGAAACGGTCCTGCACAATGTTGAGGTGGAGGCAGAAAGTGGATATTTATCCTCAAGGAGGATTTTTTAAATTTTTTTTTTTATTGAATTTGGCAGAATTGAGCCTTAAAAACAAGGAAAATGCCCTAATCATCCATTAAGCTATACACTGTTAGAGACTGTAAGGGTTTGCATTCCTTAATCTTTAATAAGAGTGCTGAATTTTTTCCACCTTAAAGTGACTCATTCCGTGCACATTTCACCTTAATTGCTTAAAACGGGTTTTAAAGTAGACATTTAACAGTTTCTGATGCATCATCATCGCCTCCATCATCGTCATCATAGTCCTCCTGCTGCTCTTCTTTTTCTGCTTGTGTGTTGCCTTCTGCTCATCAGATCATCAAAGAAACTGAACAACCTAACTCAAATCACAGTAATTTTAATATTAACCCATTTTATGTAACAGCACACTAAGTTTTGTTTATATGGGTGACCTGTGGTCATCAGATATTATCAGTGTAACAACAGGTGCAAGACTTGTTAGACATGCTGTCATGACCTCCAGCCATTTAAAAAACAAAAAACCAAAAAAAAACCAAAAACAAAACACAGCATTTGAATTTGACCGCTTTGGAGCTGTGAGAAAATGTGTTTTGTTTCTCTTTGGATGAGCCACATCAGCAGCTAGCCCCTTTTTCCAGTCTTTGTGCAAAGCTAAGCTGAAGCATCCTGTAAAATCAGGGAGTCTTTGCTTCGCGTGTTTTTGTTTGGGTTTTTTTTATGTCAGTCGTGCTCGAGCAGGTGATGAAGTTAGCGTGCAAAGTTATGAGATGCTGACGTTCTAGGTGACAGAGATTTCTGTAAGTTGTCATGGGGACTGTGATGATGATGATGTATTGGCAAGTCAGAGGGAAAAGCTTGGCGAGATTTAGCTGCATTGGCATGTTAGTTTTACTTGTGCGATAATGTAAACGTACTTTTTGATCATACGGAGCTCATTTGTCGATATCTTGTTGATAACTGCCAACATTTCAGATGTGATCAGTGCAAACCGCATGTCTTAATACAGATAAACCTGAAACTTGCTGCTTTTATTCTGGGAAATTTGAATCTTCTGCTTGATCACAGAAGCATTAACCAGTTGGCTAACCTCTCTTTTCTTTGGCATGAAAGCCTTTGTTTATGTGCTCGCTCTCAGCTTTCTGTATGTACCATTAGTTATTGATGAATACAAATGTAAATGTGGGAGCTGAATGTGTTTAAGGCATCCACGCGCTAAACCTTAGGTTTTATTTTATTTTTAAGTCATGTTGTTGGGTTTATGATCTTGTCATGATTATTTTGAACTTCCACATGTACTTGCATTAGGACTGAAATGACGTCCTGAAAGCAGATCTTTGTGTGCATGGATGTACATCCTTTGTCTTTGGAAGCAATATATCTAAGGTCCAAGGTGCACTCCCTAGTCATGTGAAGCTTTCAGAAACATTTAGCATCAGCATTGTCATCGAGCACCTGGCTCAGGTGTTGTCATGTGGCATAAATATTCAGTCCAGTCCAAACTGGTATGAATGAGACTTTTGTCCTCTGATTCTCTTCAGACTTTACTGAATTTGTGTTTGCAGAAAACTTTTTCTCTGTGCTCGCTGATCAGAAATCCTTCACACACTTCTACTTTCATTTTAATGTCGGACTGTGGGTGTCTACTCATTTCTGTATATGTCTAATAATGATGATGTGTATTTTGTACTGATGTCTTAAATGGGATGCAAGGAGGGGGCACTCTATAGAGATGAGAAAATAAAGATGTATTTATTTTCAGTACAGAGGAGTGGTGTACCGTGTGTTTGTGTGTGCACATCGGAAAGATCCCAGAAATGCTCGATATTTAGACAGATGGGCTCATAATTTGCTGGACAAAGACAATATTTTTGTAATTTTGCCACCAGCAATGTGGATTTGAAATCAAACAATTAAGATATGATTAAAGTGCAGGAATTCAGCTTTAATTTGGGGATTTAAAAAAAAATTTATTTATTTTTTTTAAGATTTGCATTAATTGGTTAGGATTTATAGCAATTTTCCTAAAAAAGTCCATAATTTTCTTAATTTATTAGACAATTGACACCCAGTTCTTGGGCTAGGTGAGGCTTGTCCTCTTATTTCATGACAAACGAAGCAGATATAATAATTGAAGTTGATTCAAAGTGCTGAATTTGTATTTGTTTTAAAGTTTATCAGCTTAATTTTAAATATGCAGCCCAAAAAGATCCCGGTGCAAGTGAGCGAGGCCTTCAAGAATGGAAATGAAGAGTTTACAACAAGGTGCAAATCACTGGTTACACAAAAGAACAAGAAGACTGGGTTAGATGTTGACAAAAACCATAATGACAAGAAAAGTCTGCACAGAGTAATCCAAGATGAACTTACACCAGAATGATGGGAAGAGAAAGAGAGAGGAAATGCTTATCAATCATGGTGAATGCAATGTTATGGCATGGGCATGTATGGCTGCCAGTGGAACCAGGTCACTTGTGTTTATTGACGATGTGATTGCTGATAGAAGAAGCAGGATACATTCTGAAGTGTACAGGGCTAAACTCTGTGCCCTGATTCAGCCAAATGCTACAGACAGCACTTCACAGTGTAAATGGATGACGACCAAGTTTCTCAGTGGAAAGAAATGGGATATTCTTTAATGCACAAGTTGGTCACCTGATCTCAACCCAGCAGAGCGTGCTTTTCAGTTATTAAATACACTGCTCAAAAAAATAAAGGGAACACAAAAATAAGACATCCCAGATCTGAATGAATGAAATATTCTTATTAAATACTTTGTTCTTTACATAGTTGAATGTGCTGACAACAAAATCACACAAAAATTATCAATGGAAATCAAATTTAGCAACTCATGGAGGTCTGGATTTGGAGTCACACTCAAAATTAAAGTGGAAAAACACACTACAGGCTGATCCAGGTGACGGATGGTTTCCTGAGGGATCTCCTCACAGACCTGGACTAAAGCATCCGCCAACTCCTGGACAGTCTGTGGTGCAACGTAGCGTTGGTGGATGGAGCGAGACATGATGTCCCAGATGTGCTCAATTGGATTCAGGTCTGGGGAACGGGCGGGCC
>VVHJ01028784.1:0-29859 GCA_015107715.1 Tylochromis polylepis
AGCCACTGTGTCCGCGACCTGCACTGCCGGAGGTGGAGGAGGCGGCAGGCTCATGGCCGCGGTCTGAGCATCCCCGGAGAGCCGCGGCGCCCACTCGTCCCTGGGCCATTTACACGCTTCTGCCGTCGCCTGAAAGGTCTCCAGGAAGACCTGGGGGTTGTTGCTGTCCCCCATCCTTTGGAGGGCCACCGTTAGTGGCCGCGGGGCCGGTGCCACCACCGCACCGGCCAGCCGCTCCAGCGTCTTTCCTTGCCGGCCAGGTCCTGGGTCTGCCACGCCCTCCTCCTGGGTTTCGGCACCACTGTGAAATACGCATGACAGACCTGTCCACATATTCATGCTTGTCAGCATCTTTATTCCCACGGTTGCTTTGTTACACACTTGGCTGCAGCTCTTCCACTGCCAGCCACACATTTCCCCAACAACAACAACAACACACGGGACCCAGTACAGATATTAAAGCCGGCGGGGCATGATTGCCGATGCCGTGCAGGTGCGTCCGCCTTCCCCACGACGGCCCCGCCACATAGTTGTTGTTGTTATTGTTATTATTATTATTACACCTTAAAATTTCTGTTTCTGTGTAAAATGTTCTGTTATTCTTTCTCCTACATAGATGACCAGTCAGACGATGATTCCAGTGCTTCTGTTCCTGAACTTGGTTACTCACCTGATAAGGAAGAGGGGAGAACACACACAGATATCAGAGACCATGAACATCTTGAACTATCCCACAGGAAAGACTCCCTCTCACCCAGCCATCATGTGGCAGAACAGGTCATAAGCGTGCCTGCTTGCCCTGACTCTGAGGATGAAGAAGGAAATAAACAAAAAAAGTCACGGATGACCTTGGTTAGAAAAAAAGAAATGGATAAAGACAAATCTATAGATTTTTTACAAAGTCCTTGTCAGGACAGGGAGTCTGACTACAGTAAGAACGTTCAGAAAGAAGGAAGGCAATCACAGATAAAGTCACCTAAATTATCACCTAATAAATCTGAGAAAAGAAAAGAAAAAAACACAAAAGTAAAATCTATAGCAGAAACTAAATCCCATATTTTTCCTGAAGCTCTGGAATCCTCTAGCTGCTTCTCATCACCTGTGCGAGGTGATGGTGCTTCAGGACAGAAAACACTCAAACGGCCTCGACAGTCATTTTCAGCATTGGTACGATCTTTCACTTCATCCAGTGAACACAAACGTGGCACCCACTGTACGGCTGATGGAGGTGATGACGTGTTTGAGGACTATTTCTCTTCAGCTAACCACAGCCAGAGATCACAAAGACCTCCGTCACTTAATCTACCAGTGGAGAGTGACATTAAAATACCTTTTAATTTGGACCCTGTCCCAACAAATAAAAAACGAAGAAGTGAAATCTTTGGACCAAAGGGTAAAAAAAAGAGGAAACTAGAAGAAAGTGACACTGGTAAACATTTTGATCAGCAGTCTGAAACTAGCATTGAAACTCAATCTCAACAAGGGGAAGAATCTTTGCCTATGCTGGATAGTCCAAGTGCTAATAAAAAGCTAATGGGGAAAAGGCGAAGACAAAGCACCTCAACATTTATAAACATCAATAAAGCTACAAGTGAAACAACAGAAAGAAGCAGTGCATCGTCTTCAGGCCAACAAACCACATTGCCAGAGTTTAAAGCTGTGCCAGAGCTGCAGAAAAACTCTGATATCAGTGTTCCTTCTCACACCGTGGAAAGTGAGTAGTATGGCTGCCAGAATTTGGAAAGTGTACTAATACAACCCCAATTCTTAAAAAAAAAAAAAGTTGGGATGCTGTATAAGAATTAAATAAAAACAATAAAGTGATTTGCAAATCTCATAAAATAATCGTATTCACAACAGAACATAGAAAACATATCAAATGTCAAACTTAGACATTTTGCATTTCTCAAAAAATATGAGCTCATTTGGATTTTGAATGCAGCAACACATCTCAAAAAAAAGATGGAATGGGCCAACAATAGGTTTGAAAAGAAAGATGCATGAAAAAGAAACAACTGGAAGAAAATTATTTAACTTATTAGGTTCATTGGAAACAGGTCTGTAACTTTTACACAAAAGAGCATCTTAGGCAGAGAGTCACCAATCTGCATAAATAACTACAAATTGTGGACCAATTTCAGAATATCCAAATTTTGGAGACTATGCTGTACTATGAATATCTTATCATTCTCCAGTTTCTGGAGAAATTATCTTTGTGCAATGGACAGGGCTAAAAATCGGTGTTGCATGCCTGTGATTTTCAGGCCCTCAGGCAGCACTGCATTAAAACTGACTTGTTCCTATCAAGGAAATGACTGCATGGGCTTGGGAACACTTCTAGAAATCACTGTCTTTGAACACAGGTTGCCATGCCATCCACAAATGCAGATTAAAGCTCAGTGATGCAAAAAGGCCTTATGTGAACAGGATTCAGGACTCATTCAAAGTGGAAAAGTATTCTGTGGATTTGAAATCTCTTTGGAAAACATGGATGTCACATCCTCTGGCCTAAAGAGGAAAGGGACAATCTGGCTTGTCAGCACTCACTGTAAAAGACTGCATCTCTGATGGTCTAAGGTGCATTAGTGCCTATGGAATTGGCAGCTTGCACATCTGGAAAGGCACCATCAGTGCTGGAAAGGTGTGTGTATAGATATATACAAGTTTCAGAGGACAATATGTTCCCATCCAGACATGTTTGTGAGGGAAAGCTTTTTATATTTCTGCAAGATGATGCTAAACTGCATACTCAATCTATTACAACACTGTGGCGTCATAAACGAAGTCTGGGTGCTGAACTGACTTATGAAATTTTTAAAAAATCAGGAAAGAAGATCAAGGAATGTTAAGCAGCTAGAATCCTATGTCAGACAAGTATGGGACAACACTCATCTCTCAAAAGTCCAGCAGCTGGTCGTCTCAGTTCCCAGATGTTTATAGACTTTCATTAAATGAAGAGGGGATGCTACACAGTGGAAAACATGGACTTGTCTTAACTTTTTTGAGACATGTTGCTGGTATCAAATTCAAAATGACCCTTTTTATAAAAAAAAAAAAAAGTAATGGTACACTTTCTCACTTTAAAGATTTGATATGATTTCTCTGTTCTACTGTGAATAATGAGACTTGTAGTTCATTACATTGTTTTTATTTACATTTTGTAGTGTATCAACTTTTTTGGGTTTGGGATGAAAATGAACCCAGGACTGAGATCTGCTCTAATGACTTCATCATTATGAACCGAACAAATCATATTGATAACACAGTGGGAATCTTCACAAATGTTGACGTTTTATACTGTTGTCTGTAATCCCTGGATTTGTTTGCAGCTTCACATGGTTTGCAGTATAATTATTACAGCCAGTCTGAACATTTTTTGTAATGCATGGTTATTACAAGAGAATATTAATAAACAAATGAGGCCTTTATGAAAGCTCTCATAATAATCTGTATGTGTGTTTAACTTTTGAAGGCCTAATATGTTATTTATATGTAGCACATAGTTAAATTAGATTAAGTTGCAAACAAAAGTGATCTTCCTATGTCACTGTGGGTTTTCTCTGGTTTCATTTTGCAAGTTAGATTATTGGCTCTGTTTATATCTTTCCCACTGCATGCTGAGGCCTGACTCCTAAGATCCTCAACAGTATAAGTATAAACCTGGAGAAACCTGAAGCTGTCAACAGATCATTTAACTCTAAATGCTTTATTTACTGTCCAGCAACTAAATGAAGTAAGCATGTTATAATCCTGGGCAGCCTGATCAGTTAAAATTATAGAGAAATTGAAATGAACTGTGTCATGTGGTAGTAAGTAGTGTAAAGTTGCAGTTTTCATTTAATATTTCTTTGCATAAATGTGCAGACATGAATGCACACACATACAAAACAGCACCTGCTGTGTGATAGCTCGTGTAAAACCACCCCACCTCCACCACCACACACACACACACACTCTGTTTTAAATTGTCTTGTTTTCCAATGTAGGTAGAGGAAATGAATGTACAGTTGCAGCTGGTTTTGCAGAGAGCCTAACTGAAGCTGAAGGAAATCACAATAAGCAACTCGGCTTGACTCTACAGAAAATGGTTAACAAAACAAAGGTAAGAAGACATCACATTTGGTTCTAAATGTCTAATTGAATTCAACTCTTCAGTTTGACAGTTTAGTCTCCATGCCTTAATTGAAAGACATTATTTTTGCACTGAACAATGCATGTTTACGGTACATTTCCTACTGTGTTGTGGGAAAATTGGAAAGCAATTGCAAAAACAGGATATTACATGTATAATGCCACCAGTGGGAGGTTTACTGAGTCATTAAAGATATTGCTGGTGCATGGGAGTTTGCAGTTTTAATTATAAATCTCTTATTTTCTCATTCATATTGTTGCTTTCTTTGTTGTGCTTTGTTGCCTGCGAAATTGCCTATATTAACCCTTTCAGACACACATTGATATTACTTTCCTTTCCTCAGTTTAGTGGCTGTGGTTACTTCCAGCTTACAGCCAGTGTGGGGGTTTCTACAGCCCATTGTTTATCTTCCTTCGTCACATAGATAGATAAAAGGGAACATGGCGTAAGAGAAAATAAGATTATTTTCCCCATGTTTGTCTGTAATATAGGAAGTTTAGGAAGTAAACCAAACATCACTTGTGTGTGTAATTTCCTAATAAGTATTTCCTCCATAAGGTCATACACTTCCATAGCTGTAGGCGTTTGACGCTACTGACGGTACTGTCTGGTCCTTAGGGCTTCCTGTGTTTTGCCATGGTACCATACAACTTCCTTGCTTGTGAAATGCACCTGGGTTGTGTTTTCGTTACACTAGTAACCTCAACAAGCTGTAGATGAAATAAACCAAAGATGATGTCATATCCCCTGAGGATCTTTTATTAGTTAACTTTACTGTAGCTTGATTACAAAGAGGTTGTAATTGTTGTTTTGGTTTTGTAAAGATTGTGATGATGGATTAATCTCCATATAGTTCTGGGAAATACAGTCATCAGAGACAATTACTTGTCTTATCTTTAAAAGTGCTTATATAAAAGTTAAAACTCACATTGCACAGCAGAGAACCCATTGACAATCGATAAGTGATATTTATAATGGAATTGGAATCACTAAATTCTTATCAATTCCCATCCCTACTCAGAGAATTTCCACATTCTGCGACCCTCTTTTTGGGACCATTCTCTGTAAACCCTCTTCTGGCACCAACAATAGTGTCACTATCAGAATCACTTAAATCATCTTTCTTCCCCACTCTGTTGCTCAGTTTAAACAGATGTACCTTACAAAGTTGCTGGTATATCATCTCTATCGTTTTCTTAGTTTCTTAGTTTATTATAGGCTTAGCAATTCTCTAACATACTCAAAAAAGATTATGTGAACCTCACTTATGTTCATGTAAATTATTCTGTGTTGCGACAAGTAATAACCTGGCTGTTTTATTGTCGTTGGCGCTCAGTAGATCCAGTTGATCTCTCAGTGATTGTCTGAACTGCTTCATTTTAACTTTGTGCTGAATAGTCGCCATCAAGGAGATCTAGTCATACAGAGAAGAATTTCCTTCATTTGTGCTGCAAATGTTTGTGCTCTGGCGCACATTCTCATCATTCTCATTGCCCTTTTCTTGTGCCACTGCCAGAACATGACCACTGCATAAGATAGAGTTTCTTTAAAGGAACTTTCAGAATGTCTCAGAATATCTGCACATACTTTGAGTTGTTTGACTTGGCTTGAAAGAATTTAAAATTAGCTCGTCTCATCAACTTTTTTCCGGTCTTTTAATGTCTATAAAATAAATTGCAATATCAAAATAGTGACATAACCAGTGACTGCCTTCCCAAGCTGCCTTCTCGCTGATAATGTGTTTTGCATAGGGTCAGCTCGTGGACAGTTTTGGCTCTACTGTTCTCAGCAGACCTTAACCCCTGACTTCCAGCTGGGGGGTGGGGGGCAGATATCAGTGTGTGGCAGGAAAGGTCTGGTGGTCCTGTTTGTGGTTAGGTGTTTGTACTGATGATATTTTGCTGTATTAGTGCCAGGCATGTGGTTAAATAGACCACATCCACCAGGCTGTGTCATAGTCAGGGTCTCTGAAAGTGTTTTTCATCTTCTCGTGGCCTTGATGTTTTTGCCTCAGTGCAACAAAATATTCACCTGGCTTGTTAAAAGGGCACTGCCACTGAAAGAAAAAACTCTTTTACTTGTTCTGTGCTATGTCATTCAACAAAAATCAAATTACAGTATTTACACACAAAAGAAATACAATACGCCGTTTCAGTTTCCTGGTCTCTTTGTGTAGCTGCTGCTTGGCTGCTTTAAAGTGAAGATTGTTGTTCACAGATTTCACTCTCTTTCTCTCCCCCTCTCTGATTTGTGCTCCTATTAAACACAAGCCAAGAAACAAATGAATCCAAATATGCATTTTTAATCCAAACTCTGTATCTACTCCACTTATGCTTGATTGCCAAAAATGTGATGGCTGTCCCTGTAACACACTGTAAGAATTATAAGTACCCTAGAAAAATACAAGAGGTGTGAAACCAATGAACACAGACATAAATTCAAACAGTTGCTGGCAGTGTGTGGTTATCATTTACGTGAACACAGATTTGTTCACTCTTGCAAGCTTTGTGGGTTTGTGTTTCTTTCAGGCACTGAGAACGCTCGTCATGACAAGCATGCCTACTGAGTAAGTAGGCATTTGCTTCTATGAATACCACTGTCTTCATATTCTTTAATTTTATTGTGTTAATTAGCAAGTTGGTAAAAGAAGGCATCTAATTATTATCATTCATCTCTTGTAGGAAGCAGAACACAGTGGCTCAAGTGGTGAAAGCACTCGGTGGTTTTTCAATTGTTGACCGTGTTTGTGAGAGCACAACTCATGTGGTGTCTGGGGAACACAGGCGGACTCTCAATATTTTGCTGGGTATAGCTCGTGGATGCTGGATCCTCTCATTTGAATGGGTATGTCGACTGTAAATGTTTCAAAGATGTCATTTGATATTATTTCAGAGTTACGATGGAGGGTGATTCTGTCTTATCTCTAAGTGAAATGTTTTCTTTTGAGTAGATACTCTGGTCTTTGGAGCAAAGGCAGTGGATTCCAGAGGAGCCGTATGAACTTTCAGATCAATTTCCTGCAGCACAGGTAAGTGCAGAACTACTCAAGCAGTACTAGTAAAAGGGTCTTTGACACATTTACCACCACCATTGAGTTTACAGGAAAACCTTTTATTTTTTCAGTAGTGTAGACAGATGTATTATTTGAAAAGCCGTATCTTCTTATCTTCACATCATTATTTTTCTTGATTTAACTAGTTCAAAATCCCCTTGAGATTAAAGCCTTTTTCAGAGATGACTCAACAGTATTAAATAATCTCTTCTCCAATATATTACTCTCTGAATGCAACAAAAGATATTTTCTATTTGTCCAGGACTTATATTTTAGAGGTTTTATTGGCACCTTAAACATTACAATCTAGAAAGCCTTCCACTCATGCAGTCATCCATTTACAGTAGGCTTGTTTTTCCAAAAGCATCCTGTGTGAATTGTGGATGCTGCCTTTTCCTGCACTTGTCATTCATGAATCACTGTCCTGTCCTGCCCTGCAAAGAAAGACTTGGGGTCTTAATGAAGACGAATGTCAGCATGTTTCCTCTTAAAATTGCATGATGGCTTTTGTTGTGACAGATAAAATATTTTATATCCCCATGGCCTTTTATCATTTGGCACACCACATGCTTCCCTTGTTCATTCAGTTCTTGTGGCCTCTGTTGTGTGGTGTTCCTTCAGTTGTGGCCAGTTAATCATAGAAACTGATTTTAATAGTATTCTGTTTTGCTTTGTTTTTTTAATTCTGTCAGATAATTTGTGATATAAATTGTCTCTGCTCAAATATTGATACATCGTCATAGAAATTTGGTTCTCTTTGGTTATTTTTTATTTCTTTTATTGCAAAAGTATATAGCCAGGTGCTATGCTATTTTATACCAATTCAAGTCTTTGTAGCCCTGACGGATCTACTCTTAACTATCCCGTTACAGTTTCTGCATTGGGCCAGCAATGAAATGGTGTAAATCAAATGATCAAGACTAATCTTTATTAGAATAAGAGGAGGTTTGCATCAATCCAATATCTTTTGAAATATTGATATAAAATGAATACATATTCTGTAAATGTATCTATATATAATGCAGTATGTGGAAACCAGGCTTAAGTCCCTCTAGACCAGTGGTTCTCAAACTTTTTACATCATTCCCCACATGGCAGGAAGAAATACTTTCACGCCCCATCTAAACAAAACAATGACAGAAAAGCCTAGCTGCAACTTTATTTAGATAACAAACTCATTCACAATGAATCCTTCAGTAATTTTTATTTTAAATAAACAACTTTCATTTCAAACAACTATTTGTAACTTTTGTCACTAGACTGCTTCATTAGTACCACTTCTTTAAAAAAAGCAACAAGTTAAACAGATTGTGAACATTGACAGAAATGGAAAAATAAAGTTCAGTCTTAGTCTTATAAAAAAAAAAAGAAACCCAGAAACTTGTGAACAGAGATGAAAAATATATAATTTAGTGAGAGTTTAATTCTATTCAGTCTTAGTGGCTGCAGTGAGCCTGTTTTTGACGCGGGGCGCAGTCTGCGGCGGGGGAGGCGGACATACCTGAGCGGCATCCGCAATCCCGCCTTGACGGCTTAAAACAGAACGAACTAGGTCCTGTTATTGTTGTTGATGTGTGTAGGCTGTAGCTGAAAAGCTACAGCCACAATAAAGAAGTGTACTGAAAAGTGCAAACATGTGGTCTGTTGTGCCCTAATCCTGGGATTCGGCACCACTGTAAACAATGCACGACAGACCCGAACACATGTTCGCACTTTTCAGTACACTTCTTTATTGTGGCTGTCGACTTACACATGCGGCTGCAGCTTTTCAGCGGATGCACACATTATTAACGCAACTGCCACGAATTTCTTTGTTCCACCATAAAAACATTAGTTCCGCATGACTTTTCTGCCAGGTAATTTGTGCGCCACACACTTTGAGAACCACTGCTCTAGACTAACATCCAAAAACAGATTTAAATAGTTTGTTTTTGTTTATTTTGTATGAAATTTTAACTAAAGTTGCTGAACTGTTAAACTTTAAGCCAAGACACTTGCCGGACAAGGATTTGTGTCAAAATAATGCGTTGTTTGTTGCAGTCATGCCTTAAAAACTATTCAATAAACTACATTTTCAGATATGGTTTAGAGAGATATTGCAGACAGTAAAATTAATACTGGAAATATTGGAAAGTGTAGCCTGTTCTTGATTGCGTCATTGCTCTGATGTTTTTATACGGACAAACTCGGCTGTTGTCTTGCAGCCAAGTTTGTCGGCCTGCATCTTTGAATGGCTTTTCTTATGCTACACTATCAACCACTAGCTAAACAGGCATTGCTCCTTTGAGGCTTTAAATCTGAAATGTGCAGCTGAACCTACTAATGGCAACAACAAAATCACAAGTTTGTAGCATGTTAAATTTATTGTGTATTTTGGAAAAGATAAAATGACAGAAAGATTTGAAAAATCTTAGACAACACTGTAGTTGTCTGGCAGATCAGCATCCACAAGGCTGTTTATTCTTGGTCACATGACTTAGACTTAACTATTATGTCACCCACCACAATGCAGAATCAAGCGCTCTGCCTTGTGGTTGATTTTTAACATTCAATATCAGGTTTATAACAGCTGCTCAAGCATCTCCTAATCTCCTAAAGCCAGTGTTGACTGGTGAAAAGTTACACTTCCATACTTGTCCAATTTTTCTCACAAAGTTTGTTGTAGCTTCAAAAGAACCATTACATAAAAATGCAGATTAAAAACATTCCCAGTACTGTAGAATTATATTAAAATAATTAATTTCCCTTCATGTGCAATAAAATTAATAACTAGCTGTAAGAAATCTCCTTTCTTATATGATAAAGTTTAATATCAAATTTAAAATCTACTTATAAATTAAACAACAAATGTACATATATTCTCTATAGCAAAACAGTGTTATCATAAGAGAAACATTTTGTGGTATTTTTACATTAACATTTACATTTTGAAAAATGTTCACAATGCAAAAAAAAAACTTTCACCAGATGTTTATCAGCATATTGTACCATCGTCTCTATTATACAATGACATTGGCAGCTGTTTCTAAAAAAATAGTTCAACTGTTAAAGTGATTCAAAGAGATTAAATTAATCCGATAAACTAGCTGATGTTGCTAAATAGAGCCTGACCAATGTAGGATTTTTAAGATATTTGTGATGTGTATTTATTTATGAGGCCTTACTGATATGGTTGAGGGGTGTTTCTCCTTTTCTTTACTTTTAATCTTTATCAGTCGAGTTCTATTACTAAATTTAATTGCTATTCATATAACTGTAAATACTACAGCTATGTGTATTGCTGTGACTGTCGATATTTTAAAATCTACCACATAAAGATGCACAAAGGTTTATAAAAATATATACACAAAGTGTTTTGGATCCCTTGAGAATTTTTATTTTTGGTCTTGTTGTTTGTTGCTTGTTGTCAGGCAGAATTTCCTTCCCATTTTCTTTAATCTGAGCGTTCAGAGGGAACCTGAGAAGTCTGCTGGTCTGATCATCATTGTAGTGGTCTTCAGTGAGTAGCCTGAGCCTTTCCAGTAGTACCATTTGATTCCATTGAAGCGATTGGCATTTTGGCCCTTTTGGTAATACATCCCATTCAAGTTGGACGGACCACAGGCATCAAACCACCAGCCTACAATAGAAAAACATTATTAATTTAACCATTATTAATTTAACTGTTGTGTATTTTTTATAGAGCAGGTGGTGAGTTTGTGTTAATTTATACACATTACAACTGTGACCAGTTTATTTTGTGCATTGCAAAACAATTTCACTACAGTAATTCTATCAGAAAAGGATTTGATTTGATACAGAAGAATTTGTGATATAATCTTGTTATTCCATCCGCTATTTTCCTTGTTTAGATCCTTAACACAAAACAACAATCAAGTCAAGTCAAAGCTTCAGTTTGTAAGGATAGTTATGTCTAATGTAGGCTTGAGCTGCTAGCCTCTATAGCCACAGTGTTTTTTTTCTTTAATGTAACCTGTAAAGTAGAATTACTTAAGGAAATTTGTCAGATTTCTCAGAAGCCAGTCCAGGGCCACAAATGGCTTTGTGAAACTTTTTCATGCTAGCGTAGTGCCCGTTTGGGGAAAGTGTATGCGGGTTATTTTTGTAGCTGAAGTTTATAGATTTCCTCTAAACCCGTGGCATGCAGGCAGTCATAAAGTTGCTGTTTTGAGAAGAGGGCAGCTATAATAGGATACCGTCAGTGAAATCATGTGTCTCACTGCGTGTTTAAAAAGTGGCTGTCCGGAAAAGGTAGATGGCAGGTTTCTCAAGAACTGCTCATCCATTTGGGATACCAGAGAGGAACAAAACATTAAAAAAAAAAAAAACCCAAAAAACAGAATTAAGTAAAGAAAGAGGTCCAAATACCTTTATGGAAACTACTTTGGGTTTTTAAAATGATTACATTTTGTAGAAGTTAGAACATTTTGGCCGGGCCTGATTTTTAATTTTAAACCCCGTCAAAAGGCCCGGTAAGCACAGGGTTAGAGTTAAGGTTTTGTGTGTTTATGTATGCTCCTCACCTGAACATCCTTGAACTACACAGAGCACTTACTCGCATATGCAGCACCACACATACAGAAGAACTTACAGATTATTAATAGGTTGGTTTTTTTTAACCCTCGGCCCGACGGATGTTCCGTTTTATGCTATTTAAGTAACCATAACTCCATTACTATTTGTGATAGAGTCAAAATTCAAATGGTTTCGGAAAGAAGTGAAGACGTGCTTTTGGGATATTTGGTGTATCAAGGTGGCACAAAGCATTCACAAGGTACTGCTGTCTGAGCACCGACAGAAAAATCAGCTCCACCTAGATTTTACCATATGTGCTTCATGTTAGCATTACTCCTCAACCATTTCTGCACTAGAGAGAAAATTTAAATGATTCCTGAAAGCTAAGAATTATTTTGTAATTTTACAGCCAAAATTACAAAATAAGACCAGGTAGGCTGTATGATACTTGGCTGATAAAGGGTTAAAAAACTGTTGTTATTTTGTGTGCTGTTTCGAAAGACATTATAGTAGTAGTCATCCCTCAGGACATTATCCATTTGAAGCGATGCATTATCAGGGATTGTAACATCTAGTCCTTTTATTTGAATCATAGTGAGAAGTGCATTTAGCCCCCGTTTAGACTCAGATTTATTGCATTCATTAGCATTTTTGTTTATTTCAATTTCATGCTTGTAATGACAGATCCCACTTTTCTCTTTTTGCTGGACCAGTGCCCCTCTGTTACAATTGTATATAATGTGCTCAAAGGAGTCCCCTGTGAGAGACCCCTCATGGGAAAAAAAGGATAGGGTAAGGGTTTGTGTGTTTTCATGTTCACTTGGCAAACCCCAGTACAGAGGGAGGCAAACTTCTGGCAGCTTAGTTACTTTACGGGGAATGGACGAGGACCTTTAAGCCATCAGTGAAGAGAGGGAAAAGCTCTGTTCCCAGGCTATTAATGTCAGCCATTGTAGAGACTGAATTCCCCAATGAGTTGATCAGTGATTAAGTCTGAGCTAATTGTGCTCTTTGACACGACTACAAAAGGATGGCTGCCCTTTAATTGGCCTTAAAGATTTTTGGGGCAAGTGCCAAGATTTTGTATGGATGGGAATTTGTTCCACAAAATCTCCATTACTGATTGACACGTATTTTTTTTTCTTTTTTTTCATTTCCCAAGCTAAGGCATGATATTTACAGTAGTGTGTTCTTACCTCCTGTTGTCAGTTGTGAACATTTGCAAACACATTTGTCATGGTCTGCATCCTTTGTACTGAATTCACTTCCTGGCTGCCCAATGCTGCTTATTTTGCCTGCCGTTCCGCTGTAGCCTTTAAGGTGTATCCTGTAAAATGGAAAAGGAAAAATGAAGGAAGAAGAGGAAGTCTGTAATTTCTGTTCCTCAAAAGGCATTGCTCAGCCTCACTTATATACTTCTTTGGCCTAACGGCATAAGAACAGAAGCCAACGCTATTTAATTTTGTTGCTATTTGTGTCTAGCAAATATAAAAAATGCTACTTTTATTTTATGACAATTTCTTTTTTGTAATGCTATTTGTCCGTTTTCTTTTTAGTTATCCGGCATTGCTGAGCAAAAAGATCTCAAGACCAAATTAGAGTCGAGTGGAGACCTCAATAAAGCCGTGTTGAAATGGGGCATTTCAAGTTCTGATTGTCAAATTTATGTTCAGGTATAGAAGTCAGCTTTGATTGGAAAGCAAAAACATGTTTGGAGGTTGTCTTATTGTTGGGAAAGAATGTCTGAAAAACTGAGGCTTTTAATGTATTTCCTATTTTTCATGTACTGAAGAGCTTTATTACATTTTCTTTGGGCTGATGCCAGTACATCAGTATCAGGAAATATATAGTGTTATAAAGCATGAAACACTATCCAGGGACATTTCTAGAGTGGGTCCAAATAGTAGTAGTAGTTCAGCAGTTACAATGATATAAATGATAGTGATGAGGGACACTCTTTGTCTGTCAGAATAAATCGTATAATCATATAATACATATAAAACTGTCCTTTTCGTACGTTAGTGATAAGTGTTCAAAGCAAATGTAGTGTCAATCACCTCAATAGTCTCGTGTTTGTCAGCGAGCTAAGGAGCGCATACTTGTGATGATCTAAAAGTTTGCATCCAGAGTAGCTGAAAACATCAGATTTAAAAATATTACTCCCATACTTTTCTAATTCAGATTCGACTCGATGTTCACATGTGGACGATTACCACTCCACTGCATTATGTTGAGAATACAGCTAGTTTTGGGGCTACTTGCTTCTCTATGTTTACATATTTAATTTCTTTGAGTTTTGAGGCTGTGCTTTAATTAAGTCATGCTATCTTGGCTCAAAATTGGCAGCAGTTTTTAGTATGTGTTAAGGATAGCAGTCTTCAAAAGTGCTTTCGTAACAGTGTATAATTTGCTGATGGGCTTTTTTTGTCCTTAATAACTTGAGCTGCACGAGCAGAAAAATGTTCTTGCTCAAAGAGTGAAATTAAACAAAATATTAATTACTTGCCACTTGGGGCCTGATAGATTTATTTCAACGTACTTGTAATTTTGTGCTTCATTGTCAAGAGAAAATTGGTCGTATTGTGAGAATCCAGAGTTTCCTTCCCAGTCACTCAGCTGGATCCTTAATTTGTAAGACTGTTGATTTGACAATCTGGAGACAAATTCATTTCCTAACCAGAATTCTCCGGAAGGTTCTCCGAATCCCTGAAAGGACACAAAAGAAAAGTTATTAAACTGTGTGAAAGTCCTGCAGTCATTGCTTTTCAGTTTAACAAGGAGTACGCCAATGGAAGATCAGAATGTGCTGCACATTTTTGACTATCACATTGAAAGTTATTTTTCCTCTGAATCTAAAATATTTAATCTGTTTACAAAATCCATTTGTCAGTTTTAACCACGGTTGCATTCATAGTGTCAGCCCAGTTGTATCCTACTTGTCATTGTACAATTTCAGGGGCATTGGCTGTAATAACAGTGGAACTGAATATGATACTTAAATAATGACAAAGAGCTAAAAATATGTAAAGCCTTTCTCCAAAATGTGAGGGGGAAAATGCTATTATTATTTTCCTGAACAGAAGATGGGCATTGCTTCTCTATGTTAGTGGTTAAGGTTTGTTCCCTCTTTGGATTACCTCAGAAGGACAATCTCCAGCTCCTTAAAATATAGTTAATGGCCCAAACCAAATCTGACCACTGCTGGGCTGTTTGATTTGGAATGGAGGCCGTAGCCTGGGTAATATTATTTTTAAGGGAAGAATTTCTTCCTCGAAGCTTTTACCTTTTTGTACTCTTGCCACGTACGGTGAAAGTCAACATGGCCGTCAAAGCGTTTTTGTATAACCGTCCAGCCACCTCCTTCTGTCTCCATGTCACAGAAAGCCTACAGACACAATGAAAAAAAGAGGAGTGAATATTTATTCAAATATAATGCTCTGTAAACAGTTCATACTTATTTATATTTTGACCTAGTTAAAATAAATGTGTTCCAGGTTTCAGAAGTGCAGTCAGAAGTTTTAAAAAGTATCTAAGGAGATCACAGTTGTAGCTCAAGCATGTGCATCACTGATAGAAGTCAATGAACATTTTTAAGCTAACCTCGACACCCTTTTTTTTTTTTTTTAACTGAATTCCTCCTAAAGCAGCATGCTCTGTTTTATTAACTAACTGAGGGTAGGTCAGTGCATGCCTGTGTGAATGTTTATGTGCATTTTGAATGCAGATTTTCAGTATGTGCTGGCACTCATACATGTGTGATGTATGAGTGAGTGATTTTTAATGATTTTAAAAAGTGTGCCTTACCCATTTACAGCTCAGTCACACAAGAGTTAAAATAGGATGGCAACATCCTTGTCACTAGGAAGGCAACTTGTCTTCAAACAGTCATGGTCCAATTGTGACTGACTTCACTCTCCAACAGGTTAGCAAAGGTTTGCAAATAATTGCTGCTTAATTTATAAATGCAGATGGTTTTCCAACACATTTCAGTCAGTCTGCATCAATGAGCACAATTCATCTGCAACACAGTTCTTTGCAACAGGGGACTCAACTGGTTGCATTCGCTTTATATTCCTATATGACAGCAAGGTTGCCAAGCTCCTATATCTCATATCTATGATATTTGAATTTCTGTTTAATGCTTTTTGCTGTGTACGTAGATGGCAACAAATTTGAGTTTTGTGGTTTTCTCACTGTTTACTGCCGTATTGTCACAGATTGCATATAATCATCAACTTGCTATTCAGTCACAAACTAATAGCAGACCGTTTTTGTCTTATTTTTGTTTTACCGCAATCTTGAGGCTCCAAAGTTGTTTTGAAGATGCATTGACTGTAAGTGTTTGCAGATTTAGCCCCTATCTTCAAAGCAACCATTTCAAAGGGAACAAGTTTAATGGGCATGGACACAGTAATTTTGTTCGTGCCACAGTCACCAACCACTGTTTTCCCTAGTATGACTGTAGCATGATAATGTAGCATAAAACCAGTTGAAAACAATCAGTCAGGCCTACTTTACCTTAACCTCCATTGTATTGTTGGGTAATGTTAGCGTGTAGACACCACTGTTGGTATTTCCTGATTTGTAGACAGCAGCACAGTCCGTGAATGTAGTAGGTGTGTCCCGCATCATGACTGTTTTGGGCCCTGTAGAAGAAATTAGCCTTTTTAATTTAAACAACTCACAACTGTATAACATTTAGCTGTCGAGTTTTGCTAAGCTAATATGTTTGGATTATGATAAAAGTCCTGCATGTTTCTTCAGTTCCAGCGTGAGATCTTTGGTAAGTTCGGTGCCTCGTGTGTTGCTTTTTTTTGTTTTGTTGTTTTGGGGGTTTTTTTTCTTTTTGGGGGGGGGGGGGGGTGTTCCCAAATACAAACTTTTTGTTTAAAAGACTAAAGCTGATGGGAAACAGCTAACCTAGGTAGTATGAAATAAAGCGAACTAGCAGCAGCCTGTAGTTTTATATTAACTGATATAATGGTATTGGCCTTGTCTTCTAATTTTGCATATTCAATGGCTACAGCTGTCTCAGCCTGCAAGGTCTATGGTCAGACTGGTGGCACCTGAGCGAATGTGTGCTGACATAAATGCTACTTAAAAGACCTCCTACCTGACCTTTCATTTTAAAAGAGGTTACAATGGCCTGAAGGGCTGCCTCACCTCGAGCGGTGCCAGCAGCGATGTTATAAATTAGGTTGTTCACAGTGTCCAGTAGCTCCTGCTGCTGATACTGTAGGGCTGTGTTGTTGGTTGAGACTTTGAGCAGCTGCTGCTCCAGCTCGCCGATGATAGCCGTCTGCTTCAGGATCAGAGTCTGGAGCTGCTCCTTTTCTTCTTGAAGCGTCTTCATCTCCACCTGCCTCTGCTCCTCCATCTCCTTTACTTTCTTCTCTAGAAAACTGAGGAGAAGCATGCAGGTTCAGCAGCTAGCTTTTTCATTGCCTATATGCTGCTCCTGGTGAATTTGAAAATTTAAAATTTTTTCCCATTTCATTTATTGTCCTCACCTGTTCTTGTCATTCAGTTTGTTGATTTCATTTGTTTGGACAATTAGTTGCTTTTCCAACTTGTTCGTTGACAAAGAGTTTTCAAGAAGTTGGCGCTCAATCCGAGTTGTATGGTGAATAACCTAAAATCAAAAGAAAGAAATGAAGCACAGTGTCTTAGCCATATCTCATTATAGGTCATCCATTCATTTTGTAGACTTTTAATGTTTGAGATTGTGGTGTAAATGTTTTGTACTGTCTTTATGTTAATTTTTTGACATTATCCTAAGAATAGGATGGACCCTAATGAAACACTCTTTTACTGGATATAATGAAATTAAATATTATTATTGTGCTTTCAGGTTTAATACAAAAGCTAAATTCCTGGAAATCAAAAACTTTTAAACATGTAAATAAGTTCTAAATTTAAGAAGAGTGAGAGATATCAGTCAATAGCCAAGCTGAACACGAGTCTTTGTATTTCGTCATGTTGATCAAGTTAAACTCTGTTTGTGTCTGCAGAGTGAACAGCCATTTTAAAATGGAAAAAAAACATGACATGAAAGAACAGCCAAGTACAGCAGACATACCTGAACAAGGGGAAACTGAGAATCCATGTATTTTCACAGACCTACGTATTGAACTGCACTCTGGGGTTGGGGACCTTGCCACTAATTTCCCAGTTCGGAGGAACTGAACTCAGCAAAAAGCAACTTGTTTACATGGATCCTAGCTGTGTGTCTCCAATGGAGCTGTTGATGTCTTTGAACAGACGGATGTCTGATTGTGACAAACTGATAGACCCTTTCTCTGGGAATACAAGTGTGCTAATAACAGGAAATGCTGTACAGTTGGCTCACATAAGGTCATTGACGTGTAGCCACAATAATAAACTGACGCCATCATGCCTGTTTTTCTCTCTGCTTATTTTTTTTTTTTTAACACTTGCAAACGATAATATTTATTGCAGCGTGTCACAGAGTAGGCTGTTATTTCTGCTTTTGAGGAATAAACAAAATGTGCAGTTTCACCTGTGCCTCCACATTGGTCAGTTTCCTTGTTTGCTCAGCAGTTTGACTTAGCAGGTTTGTCCCGATTTCAATCATTGTAGCCGTGTGGTTGTGTACAGCAGTCTGTTGGATTTGGATCATGTCCTGCTTCATGCTGTCCTGTATGTAGCTCTCAAGCTGCAAAAGAGAAGGATGATAATTAGCTTTAGACAGTTTTTGTGAGCTACCGATCCTCATCATCACCTGGTCATTTTGTTGTGTACAATCCTGTGTTAGGGGTAATACAGAAGTCCATAGATTGACGTTAATATGGGACACAGGACAAGCGAGAAATCGGGAGTTAAGTAAAATGTTTCTCATCTGCTAAAACTACTTTCAGCTACTTGCTTATTCACAAGAGGTCACCACAGCAGGCAGCTCCCTTCCTAACGCAACCCCCAAAGGGATTTGTGTCTCCTTCTGGGATTTAACGGGAGATCTGATGCTTGTTAGGTGAATATATGAGCTACTATACCTCCCTCCCTAAAACTGCATGGACTCTGATAATATATATTTTTTTATAATCTGTAACCCTAATAAATGTAAGTGCTTTGTGTATTTCATTGGTAATGTGGATGATAATGTATATATCAAAACCAGTGGTAAAAAAAGGAAATGATGACATAATAAACTGATAACTGTCTTATTTCAGTGTCAAACATTGATGTAACCTTGCCCGTGTCAAACATCTTAATAATTTAGAGATTTGTTCTCGTCTACCTTACTGTATTGCCAGATTTAGACCCAGACTAATCATTAAGTTATTTCCTGCATGGTGTTCCTGAGTGGCAATCAGGTCACACGACTCGTAAACAGGATGGAAGTGCTGAGTGAGAAGTTACATCCTTCATGACAGTGTGACTTGTGTGCAACTGGAAACCAGTGTCAGTTGAATATCGATGTTATCTCCTCTTAGTTTGCATAATCACTGTTGTTATTTATTCATCAGTCAGAAATGCAACGGCAGACATTTTATTTTACTATTAATACTTATGCTAAAAACAACCAAAGGCTGCAATTAGTGTTGATTTTGTTTGTCTTCCTCTCTTGCTGTCTAGTTTGTTTATGTTCCCGGATTCACTCAGATGTGTGGAAGGGTGTCATTTGAATTGTTGGCAGGATGTCCCATTGACAGTCAACGATCTAATCAGTTGTTTACTCTGTGTACCTCAGAGGCGTCAGTGAGGGAATGACTGTGTTCCTCATTTGTGTGACAGACATTTTTTCCCCAGCTGTCATCAGCTGGTGCGGCATGAATAGTACTTTCAATAATGAAATGAGTACACTTTGATAATAAAGCACAACAAACCTATTGATTTGCAACTTTTTCTTTCCTAGTGTGCAACTTTATTTAAAGACCCCAGTATGTTTATTTGACTCCTGTGAAGTCCTCTATGTAGATGGGAATTGCTTGTTTTCTCATATTATTTTCATTTCATCTAATCTCTTCCATCCATCCTCCAAACCAATGATGGATGGAGGTGATAATGAGATTTATAACCTCAGTGAGGCAGGGCTGTGAGGGATTCATTCAAACATGAAGCAAGCAATCTATCAATTCACCTTAGCTACTTATTATTTTTTAGGGTTATATGACATAGATGTTCTCAGTGGAGCTTTTAATCAAGAGTTAAAATAGAGTTTGAACACTCTGGAAAGCTATGCCTGAACACGCTCACACCTGCTGGATTAGACCAGCCTGAGTATCTTTGTTGTTCAGATGTTGAACAAATATGTCTCTCTTACTTTATATGTGATGACAGTGTTCACCTTACTTTTAATACACTTAACAAATTTCATCTTAAAATTATTAAAAAGTGTGCCCACAGCTATTGGGTAGCAAAGTCATTGTCACAGTCAGCACAGTTTCCAAATGACACTTGAGTGTCATCAACTACTGTGAGTTTTCATTTTTTCATTATGGCAGAATTAAGAAATACATGGGTTTATTTTATATATTATATATTAGTATATGCCTTAATACATAGTATAACATACTACAGCTTCCCAGTAGTTATTAATAAATAAGCATACTTCGATTTGGGGTTCAGATTTATTTTTTTCTGGTCTTATACCCACACAAGACTTTTGGATGTGTATGCTTTTTTTTCTGTGCAGACTGTCGAAAGAGAAATCAGTTTTCACACCTGAGTTGTGAGTTCTTCTCCCAAAGTGTTAATTTGAGGCAGACATGTGACAGATAAAGATAAGGGAGCAGTCTTCTGTGCGCAGAGACTGATGTGAAACAGATGAAGTGCGCTGCTCCAAGTAAAACCACATTTTTAGTGGCACATACTTAATTGGCAATTTTCTTTAGTCTGTAAGAAATGTCTTACAGACTGATCAGTACATTAGATGTGGCTTTGGATAAATGTTAGTTTGTATTGTGAACAAGCTTTGATTTCTGAGGCAGCTCTTGGGTCTTTGTGTGAGTATAGCGCCGTGTAACGGATCAGGGTTTGTTTCATGTTATGAGTCGGGGATCGTGTCATCAAACTGTGAGATGTTTTTTGTGTTTCTGGCTCGTCTTGTTTCGTTCTGATCATTAAGCACACTCTAAAAAGCCCCAGGAAAAGAAACGTCTCACTTCTTTCACTTGGACACGTAATGGCTCAGTAAACTGAAAGGAAAGTGTGCATCCCCCCATGTGGACACCTGCGCTGAGTCTTTGTCAGTCCGGGTTGAATAAAGGTGTCTCACAGACACTGAGCACATTTTTTTTGTGTCAATTTCAAATGTCATTAAATCAAAATAGATCCTCAAAGAGCCATTCATCCATTCATCCGTCCATTTTCCCAACCACTTATCCAACTTAAGGATGTGGGAGAGCTTTCAGTCTTACAAAAGCAAGTTTTGTTTGTTTTTTTCTTTTTTTTTTTTGTTGACTATGTGGTTGTTGATGCAGTGATTTCTTTTAACTGCTTCACAGTGAGAGAGAAAAAACTGTTCTTGTTTTAATTTGGTCAAATCTTTCTGATATCAGAGAGCTAGTGGTCAGACACGTTGAGCCATTCACCACGTGAAATGTGCACATTTCACATAATCGTCTGTTCCACCCGTAGAATTATATTTGATATTTCCTCATAAATTTAGAGGCAATATGGTGAGAGAATAATTTAGTAGTTCTTGTTGGCACAAAAGATCGGCATGAAAGTATCTCTACTTTGACACCCCTGTGGTGACTCCTTCAGCACTTCAGCATATTTTGTCCTCTTTCACATCATTGCAGTTTTTGAGGGTTTTTTTGGTACCTATGCAGGCTTTCTGTCATTACTCTTAACTTACTGTGATACAGTTTAATCACTGAGTTTAAATTTCTTTCACTGATGTCATGGGTGTGACACAACTTTACCTTAAGCAGCCACTGCGTGTTGTTCTCCATGCTGATCTCCAGTTGTTCCAGCCTCTGAATTGACTCGTTGTCCGTAGGTCCGTCCTTCTGGACAGGATAGTTGTAGTTGTTATACTGAGTTTGGCAGTTATCCTGCTCAGGCAGCAGAAACGTATAGCTGCAAGGGCCATTTTGGATTTGATATTGTGTTTTCTCAGCAGCACTGAATCCAGTTCCCAGACCAAGGCACAAGCTTAAAACTAATAGGTCCACGTTCGGCATCTTCATTGTAGAGCGAGTTACCTTAAAATTACAAATAAACCCAATTTTCAGGGTTTCTTTAATCTTATCTCTGTCTGATTGGATATCTTCTCCCAGCAGCATCCAAGTATAAACAGCTCTCTTGAGGTTCTGCAGGTTCCTTTTATTACCTCTCAGTGGTAGGAGGAGAAAAAGTCATCAGGAATGAGAGGTAGTGTGTCCTAAGGTTGATGGTGCCAGACTGCATGTGCTCGCCTCTCATTAGACCCCTGACCACTTGCTATAGTGGTTTAAACTGTGAGTTTAAACCACACCCCCTTCCCTGTGGCCAGTCACTGTGAAGAGCACTGAAGTGGAGATTCCTTTCAGTACACACTCACTGAGCAACACACAGGAGCAGATGCACAAACTACACATCTTCCACTATATCCTCCACAATACCCACATGTTTTGTTTTTTTTTTGCTCTAGTTGAACAACTACTCAGGATGCAGCTGTCCACCTTCAGCACAGTCTTTGATAGTAGCAGCGTCCATCCCATTCATTGAAAAATGTTTCCCGGTTTACAGCAAGCACCCTGAATGGGAGATTCAAAGGAAGAAGCCTCCATTTCAACTTTATTATTAACCATTTCCTGTTTTGTATATATAAGCAGTACCTACATTAAATACACTGTCCTCCTTTTTAATAAAATTGGTTTATTTGATAAGCTCAAAATGTCTTAAAACGCTAAGATTTTCATTTAATTTCATTTATTATTTCCCAGTGGTTCAGAGTGGCCGTTTTATGACCTCTAATTAGAAAAACAACATGGCTTCTTTTTTTTTTCATTTGCATCTACTTCAGAGTTTAAATGACCTTGGCAGAACCATGATTCACAAGTATAATGAAGCATTATATGCTTTTACCCTTACAGACCCAAAAAGTCATGGGAAAGCTCTCTCTTTTTTCCTTCATACAAAAAGAATACATTTTTAAAAAGCAGGTTTTTCTGTCAGGTTGGGAGTTTTAATCTCAGCAAGTTGTGGGTGTTTTCTGTAGCCTAGCCCATTCTTGTTTACACAAGCCCAAAATAGCCCAACAAATCATGTCCCACACTCTTACACACAGGACAGTGTAATTTTTAAAAAATGTATTTATTTATTCTCATTTATTTATTTTACAGATTGAATGTTTTTGAAGCCTTCTAAAAGGTGGTGTTGTGATTTTTGAGCATGTTCTGATAGTAATTAGGAGTAATGGAGTATTTCCAGAAACTGGTGAACAAAGCGCCTAAAATGCATGCATTAGCGATTTGTTTTTCTGTGGCTTAAATAATGTTTTGCAGCAGAGAGCATAACATTATTGTGAAAACTAACGGTTACATTTGATAGAAAATTAGGGAACTGGCTTCCAGCAGCATGTAATGATACAACCACATGCATCCATTTATTTTTATAATAACTGTCCTGCAAAACACAGAGTGCGTACTGTGGGGTCTTTTTATCCAACTGGAGTGCTATCTTGTAGTCAGTAAAAAAAAAAAAAGATTAAGGGCTCTGTGACATCAGAAAACTAACCACATGTGTGATGTGTAGTCTAATCACCTTTTAGTGATAACTAGAGGGGTCTCCTCAATATCAAAGTCAAAAAATACAAATAAACAGAATCTGGCTAATTTATAACACACAAACATGCACAATTTGAATGTTTTATCAAACACACTGGACTCAAAGTGCATGCTGGAAAAAGAAGGTGAACTAGTTCAGTAACTCAGAACCTCCTTTAGCTGCAGCAGCCTCCATCAAATGTTTCCTGCACCACAAGTAGGAGGAATGTTGAACCATTGCTCCTACAAAACTGTTCGAGGTCATCATTATTTCTGGGATGATTTGCTTGAACATTTAATTTCACTGAGTTGCTCATTCCACAACATCTCAGTTGGGTTTTCCAAAACACTGCTTCTCATTGTTTTCAACCTTTGGGTCATTCTCTTGTTGCACCATCCAGCCTCTCCAAAGCAGCAGGTCATGTGTGCTGCCCTTACATTCTCTTGTGAAAACTTGTGGACCGATGAATACACTGGTCTTTAAAAATGCTTTTGTAGCTGGTTGCCATCGTTGAGCATTACTGTAATGCTTCTCATATGGTTTGGTCAAAGATGTTGCAATTGAGGCATGGTACATACCAACCAGTCTTTCTTGAGAAGAGCAGATTGATAATTGTAGATTTACATGAATAGTATGTGATAGTACATGAATTATTAATTTGGTCCGGTTAGATTTGTTTAGATGAAGTTCAGACCACATTTATGAGCACTCGATGCAGATAAGGTTCACAAACCTTTTCTTGGGACAGTACAAATACCAAAACAGAATTGTAGGAAGTAGCCTGATGTAATACTTACGGTATAAAGGAAATGTAACATGTTTTAAGCACATTACCGAAGAGGAAGGACATGCAGTCATTGCAAAAATATTGACTTTTTCAGGTGTTCAGGCTGAATCACCCACACAGTAGATTGATCTGCATCACTTTTAGTATTTTAGTTTATTTTACGGTCATTGAAAACTAAGGGGAGGGCAGGAACATCAACAGTGATTCAGTTACATATACGTCCAGTCCAGGGACCATTCATTCATTGAATTTATTACTGCTCCATTTAAACAGCTTTCTCATGCTGTTAACATGTATAAAGTATATTGAACTGTCAAGAACACAATCTGTTTGATTATACAAGGATGCTAATTTATTCATCCTGGTTACAGCGCTGCTCGTGCTGTCTGTTTGCTTCCACTGCCCTCTCTGCTTTCTCACTTTACCTAAAAAAAAAAAAAAATACACACACACATACATATATATATATATATATCATCTAAGGTGTTACAATTTTGTACATTTTTGGCATCAGTACTATTTTGTAGGGGTGAGAAAAGTTCTTGCTTCCACAGCCCAAATGCATGCTTGGTAGTTTGATTGGTAATTCGACGTGTTTGAATGCAAGCTAGATAAAACAATTCAGGTCCATAGAATAAAGTGCTATATGAGTATATGTGGAAAATGGTGAATCTGGTTAGTCGTTGCATACTGTGAAAACTCCACATCATTGTCTGCTCAGTCTGAGTGCTTTACTTCACTGGAGTCAGAGTCACAAATCAAAAACCTTACCTGATTTAACTTGACCTGATTTCCCCTTCAAGGTTGCCTCCTTCTGCACCTCTAGACAGCACAGCTTCTATTTATGTCAGACTTAATTCATGGGACTTTATCCACTTCCCAAAAATGAAAGTCAAGAATCATCTTTTAATACACTGGAACAGATCCAACGTGCATCACAAACGCACAGGTTCATGGGGACAGAACAAAATTTCTTGGCATTAATATAAAAACAGCAACCACGCCGATAGAGGATCTGGATGTACCGGAGAAGCTGACCTTGAAGGTGAGATGGGCTAAATTTAAAGAAGGTTTTGGACTTTCATGGGTTACGTTTATTGATTACATTTCATATGCGATTACGCTGTTTTATAAATTAACTCAAGCATTTTTTTCCCACATTATGAAAAATTAAAACATGTTTTAGCATATATGCTGATACTGATGCAATGTGCTTTAGCTCCTCTCTACCCTTAGAAATAGGGTATTATTGTACAACCAATACATTAATAAGATACAAACAGAATTGTGAGTTATGATAAATATATCTGCTACTACTTTGAAGGTAGATGGTCTCTGTTTCTCGTTTGTGTCACACTTATCACTGTTTCTCTACAGCTCCAAGAGCAGCTGGACAGTGTTTGTAGAGAGGTCTGTCACTTCCACGCAAACTATAGGCAACCTCAGCAATATACTAGAGACCAAAGCAATAACAAGGAGGTTTTTGCCCACAGCATGGGGAATACACATTTTTCCTTCACGACCGATGGCTGCTAGATGGTCATGGACCGATCTAAGCCTGTGTGACTGGGGACTTATTTGCTCCTACATTGTCACCGTGATTGTCATTTGTCATAAATGGCGGGCAAACTAATTAATAGACAGACTTCTTCTTGTATGTGTGCTTCTGTTTTTCCTCCCATATTAGAGCTCAGATAAAGTCTTTTAATCTTTATTGAGGGTTAAATTTAATGTGATGCTATTTCCTGAACTCTTTTCTCAACAGTCTCTGATTTTGTGAATAAAGACTTAAAGCCTTGAAGTCTTTTTCCACGTATTTGACTTGGTATAGAGCAGTTTGTCCCTTCAGTTTATCAGCTGAACCCTGCTGCATACGGCACAGAACTGTCATGAGAATTTAGAGCATCACTCACCAAACTCGAAAAGAAAGACTCTCAAAGAAAATCACAGGCTCCCGTTCAGTCAGGCAGAGAGCTTCAAATAAGTCTGAGAACAAGGTGAGCTTAAAAAATGAAACCAGGCACAGAGGTTGGGATTGTAGTTCAACTTGTTCTTACCTGAGTTTATGTGATTCTAATCAAATTAGAGCTATTTTACTTGGACGTTTGATCAGAATTTATCAATTTTCTACTGCAATAAACTGTATTTGAGTGAGGTTTAGCATTCAGCGGTGCTTTACAAATGTCTGCTTATACTAACAACAGCTGTTGCTGTCTAAATTGGTCTCATATGGTGCAGTGATTGTGCATTGGTTTAGGCTGTGAGGGTGTGTGCCTCACAGCCAGACTGCTGCTTTATCTCTAGCGGCCACCGTCAGGCTAGTTTCAGTACTTCAGTGCTGAAACTGGCCTGAAGGAATCAGATTTGTGATTCTGATGAATGCAGATTAGGGTCAAAGTGGACACTTTAATTTGCTCCACAGATGAATAACATTTTTAAAATTGACTTGAATTTATTCATCAGCGGCAGCACACGTTTACATCAGTATCATGTTAAAGTGATTTCAGGGAAGAGTGCTCTATTTGCCTTTTTAGTGCTGTGCAGGTTGACAGCACTGATCTTTAAAATGGAGAGAATTGTTTTCATGTTTATCAGAGAAAAGAAAAGCTGTGACTCATATTTATCAAGTTTCCATTTGAAATCTTGGTAGAACTACAAGAGACAAAGGTTTCCTGAAAATCCAAACACACAGTGAATGCTGGGAAGTGTGCCAACTAACAATGTTTGATGGATTAGTGAACAGTCATCAGGAGATTAAATTGACTCATAATTCCTTGTAAAGTCACACAACATGAGTTCATGATTATTCTGTGTTTGTCTCTGCTTGGCCACCGTTGAGCGATTGTGGTGGTGTTTTTGCTTGTGTCCCCTTTTCACGACTGTGTGGGCATGTACAGTTTATACTGTACTAAACCGACAGCTCACTTCCTCACAGACCTTTTTTCCCCGCAGATGGCATTTTGACACGTCACAGTCGATAAATCTCAGGACTTAAATAATGAAAAGAATTAAGTATAAATTGCTTCTTTCTCAGGGCCCTGAAACTGTGCATGATGGCTCATTCTTAATCTGTTATTACCTGCTGTGGGACTGGAATATAATTCATCCATGGTTAATAGTGTTAGTAGCACCTGCTTGTTTACTGCTATCACAGGGCCAATTAATGTGAACATGCTTATTCTTATGCTTATTAATCCAGCGTTTGGTAAAGTCATATAATCCCTCTTAGAGCTTATAGATTTTATCCACACCCACTATTACAACACGAAACAATAGGTAAACACGGGTGTTGCTAATGACGTTAATGAGGGTCCTGTTTTCATTTGGAACTGAGCCCACTTAATCAAATTAGTTGCACCTGATGTTAACCACTATTTCATGGAGGAGAGATTTAACAGACAGCGTAATGACACGTCTTTTAACAAGTTAACAATTATTTTTTCTGCAAAGGCATCTCTGTCATTATGAATAGTTGTGATGAATGACATGTTAAAGGTAGAAAACATTTGATGTGGCAGCTTCAGTGCCTTTAATTTAGCTTTTAGACATTTTGAGAAATGCTCTTTGCACTGTCAGAAGTTGGATTACAAAATACTGTCATTACTATGCTAATTAATTCCTGGAGTCTTTTTATTTGACTCGGCATCAAGAAGCAGGCAACAAAGTCTGCTGCACATGCAGAGCTGTAACTTTTGCACTTCTGTTTTTGTGCAAACATTTTAATGAACTCTGGATTTGCTGTTAAAGAGCCAGAATAGCTTTTAAGTCTTGTTTCCAGCCTTTGTGCTGAGGTATGCCAATAAGCTGCTGGCACTAACATCATATATTCACTGGGCACGTCATAGGTTACATCTTACTATTAATGAGTTTGAAGACCTTTTGCCTTCAGAATTGCCTTAATACTTCATGGCATTGATTCAACAAGGTGTTGGGAACATTCCTCAGGGATTTTGATCCTTATTAACTTGATAGCCTCTCACACGTGCTGCAGATTTCTCAGCAGCACATCCATGATGTGAATCTCCCCTTCCTCCACATCCCAAAGGTGTTCTGTTGTACTGACATCTGGTGATCTCACTGTCATGTTCAAGTAAAGCAGTTTGAGATGATTTGAACTTTGTGACATGGTGCTATATCCTGGCAGAAGTAGTCATCAGAGGATAGGTACACAGTGATCGTAAAGGGACGGACATGGTCAGCAACAACACTTTGGTAGGCTGTGGCCTTTAAATGATGCTCACTTCGTACTACGGGGCCCAGAATGGGTAAAGACAATATTCAGTTCAGGTCAGGTCATTTCGGAAACAGGCTCAGGGAGGAGCAGCTATCTACTGCTACTGTTTGGTGAATAAAAAGACAAGAGAGAACATACATTATCGAAGCGAGAAGACAAAATTTAATGACATGCAGCAGTGGTACATAAACACCTAGGAAGTGGAAAGAGGTGAGTAGGGAAGGAATGCTCAGTGTATCACAGGAACCCCTGCAGATCAGACGAGATCAGGCATGCTCAGGGTGCTATGGCCGTAAGCATAAAATATCCCCCACACATCACACCAGACTGAACTGTTGATTCAAGGCAGATGGATCCATGCTTTCATGATATTTATACTAAATTCTGACCCTACCATCTGAATGTAGCTGAATAAATCAAAAACTCATTAGACCGGGCAAGTTTTGTTTTTGTTTTTGTTTTCAATCATCTGTTGTTCAGTTTAGGTGAGCCTGTGTGTATTGTAGCCTCAGTTTCTTCTTCTTAGCTGATAGAAACATCATCTGGTTTGGTCTAATGCTGCTGTAGCTCATCTGCTTCAAGTTTTGATATGTTTTGCGTTCAGTGATGCTCAAACCCAAGTGAAGAGTCTTGCCATTCTCCTCTGACCTCTGGCATGAACGAGGTATTTTCACAAAGAGAACTGCTACACACTGTATATTTTCTCTTTTTCAGAACCTTTTCTATAAACCCTGAAGTTGGTTGTCTGCAAAAAATTCATATCAGCAACAAACATGCTGTCTTCAAAGTCACTTTAATTACCTTTATTCATTATTTTTGATCCTGAGATTTAATTTCTTGATCTTGATCTTGAAGAGGTGCTCAGGTGTACACAACTAAGTGGCTGGTGTGTGTAAAGGTCCCAAACTTATTTTCTGAAACAGGAAAACATAGTAAAAACAGTGCACCAGTGCAACGTTTGAATGTCAGTTTTCTTCACAGATCTGTCGTCTCCAGAGGCACCTGTCTGCTGGGGAGCACCAGCAGGACCTGTTCCAAGGTCAGCCTGCCATGTTTGTGTCTCAGCACTCCCAGCCGCCCACACAGAGCCTGGTGGAGCTGATTGAGCTCTGTGGAGGGACAGTCTGCAAAACTGTGCGGCAGGCGGGAATCTGCATAGGGAAATACAGCGGCAGGAGGCCAGAGGGAAGCAGGATCCTGTCTGAGCAGTGGGTGTTGGGTGAGATATATTCTGCTCAGTTCTGTAATTTATCATGTCACTATAATAGCATGTCCCTAATAACTTTGTCTCATTTTGTGTGGTTTTATTTCAGACAGTATCACACATCTGAAGCAGCTGTCATACGATAACTATGAGCTGGCGTGACCACCACTGAATTTTCTTACTTTCTCTCTTTTTCCTTTTTTTTTTTTTTCCGGGT
>VVHJ01028788.1:3256-24680 GCA_015107715.1 Tylochromis polylepis
AAGTCTTTTCTCTTAGAAGGCCACACTCTGTGTTATAAACTAATTCAAAAACAGTAAATGATGAGCAAACTTTCAGGGCTTCAAAGATATCTAGGCAGCTAGAACCAAAACAAAATTGGACTTTATTTTGGTTCTCACGCAAGTATTTTATGCAGCTGCACTGCAGCCATGGTTAGAAGTGTGAGCAGTAGTGCAGGAGCAGTCATTTTGGACATAGCAAGACTTTACAGTATACAGGAAGCTCTGGAAATGATTGTGCACTATGAATGTGAAGATGGCGCCTCATCCTCCTCTGAGGACTCCAAAGCTGACATGAAGGAAGCCTCAGAGAGTCCAGCTCTGACTCATATGAAGGTGAGAGTGGAGAGGAGATGGTTGAAGCAGTGACAGGATGGACTTCTGCACCTCCATATTTTGGTCTCCCACAAAGACTGCAACGCTCTGCTACATCCCAGCAGCCAGAGGTTTGATCCTGGGACCTACACACCACACCACCAGATATGCACTGCTGCTGATGGATGAAATCACGCAGCAAATTATGAGAATGACCGACCTTCATGGGAAACACTCAGTGGCTTATGTGGACACAGAGGAACTGCAGGCTTATGTAGAGATACTTTTTTTGACGGTGTTTACAGGTCAAATAATTCATCAGTTCAATCAATCAGTGCAAGCCCCTCTCATCAGCAAATGTAAGGGCAGTGTGATTTTTGCACAGACAGAAAGACTGCATGCAAAGACCACAGTCTGTACATTTGCAGTCTCTGCAAATTCACCTCAGCTGGAGTCTGTCTTCATTAAAGGGTTCAAATACAAAAACTATAAATAATATTCAACATTTATATTTTAGGGTGAAGTGATTTTAAAAGACTGAGTCATTTAAAGTGGAGCATTACTATATAATACTTGTATAGCCCCTTTGTGGAAAGGAGGCATTATTTTGATTAGGATGAGTTTTTAAAAATCTGACACTAGAAAAAAAATGCATGAAAATCAATGTTGCTGCCAATCACTGACCCATCTCAGGGCCTAATAAAAATAATAATCAAACACTAGAAAAAACACAACCAAAATAGTGGAGCCACGTAAACATAATGTCCTTTAAAGAGTTAAAATAGAAAGAATTATAATTAATTTTCGATATGTGGATTTCAGGCTGAAGTTATTTTAAAAGACAGTCATTTAAAGTGGAAAAAAATATTACTATGTAATATTTTTACAGCAGTTTCTGGGAAGGTGGCATTTTTTTGTCCTTAGGGTAAAAAGAGTCAGGGTTTTTAAGGATCATTTAAGGGTAAAGGAAATGTTTCAAACTCTTTTTATGCCAGTGTTGTGTTCAAGGCACATTTCATTATACAATACTGGTATATTTGATGCTTTTGCAAATACTCACCATGTCACCATCAACTTTTCTCACCTCTTTATCCTTCTTTCTTTTTGTGGATGATCACAAACACTTGTTTTCCTGCCTCCCTTTCTGTCTCTCAGAATCCTTTTTATCTTCTTCTTATACCTCTCCTAGTTTCATCATCCCGTTTCTCCATGCTCTCTTTACTTTTGGTTCTCTCCTTTATTATTGCGTTGAAAATTGTACTTGACATATCAGGAAGAGTTTCTTTAATAACTGTGACCTATCAACTGACAGTGGGGCCAGAGGGGAGAATCATTTGTCCTTAAAATATACATGATGCCATTTTTTTTAAATTGTTCCTTTCTCTGACTCTCTCTGTCATTGTATTTTCCTCTTTATTTCTCTTACTTGTACTCCACTGATAAGGGCACCAGTGTCGCATTTTTTTCTGTCTGATTCTCATTTTCTCATTGATCTCAGCTTATCTTGTACCAAAGATAAAACAATGACAGGAAGGAAATGGCTGATCTAACATATTTGTCCTAATTAGAAAATGATATCAGCAAAAGTCTATTTCTTTTCATTTGTAGCACACTGTTGAAAGGCAAACAGCCTTACAGTACAACAGTGTCGTAAGGCTGTCTGCCTGCACAGAAGCAGCACTGGAAAAAGATAAGCGTTTTGGTTGCTTCATATTGAATTAAACACAAAAACACATACTGTTAAAATAAATAAATAATAAAATACTGTAAAAATAAATGAATAAAATGAATAAAATACTGTTAAAAATTTGACCCTTTAAGTGGAGGGATATAAAAAGCCTAATCAGTACAGTTTTTTTTCCTCACCATAACCTGCTAATGAGCAGTGTTGACATTGTAAACACTCCTGCTGCAGTCAGAGACAAAACCCTGGTACGCTACATTTTCAAAGATGAGTTTTTCTTGTTTCTAGCTTTTGCCCTCAGCTTTATTTTGTCTCAAATTACCCCTCATAAACATGGAAACTTTTAAACTTCTATTACCAAGTTTGAAAAAGATTAGATAACAAAGTGGCAATGAAGACGCCGCTGGATTAGAATCTTACTCTAATACACAAAATCTCTGTGTGTTTGTTTGTCAGTCTGTCCATGAAATACACGGTCAGGCGTTCAGCAACCAACATTGGCACACAGGTACATCTGAAGGTTCTTATCTGTGTTATTATGACGTTGTCACATTTGCCTAGTAACTATCTACCACTGGGCTAAAATGGCGTATTTTTATCATTCATGGACCTGTAGCACCTTATAAAAGTAATGTGCCATTTTAATGTAAGTTAATGAGACTACATGCAATATATGGGCATGTACTACTTCTTACAACCTACCACCACTAAATATATTAATGTGAATCTGTGGCTAATAGACTCCTCAAATAACTATGATAGCTGACATTAGTAAATTATATATTCAAAAATAGTGAAAATCTGCACATTGAAACACTGTTTGATAATAATTTTTCCCATAGAAATGGAGCAGCAGCTTGTGATGGGGGTTACTCCACATCAGCGCATTCTCAACCCAGACCTGTTATGAACTGACGCTTTTATCAGGAACCTCTTCTTCTTTCATGCAAAGTGGTACCACTTGAGCACCACGAGGAAGAACAAAAAGCCACAAAAACACATGTTAGGAGCCAGTTTGGGTGGCATAATCACACATCTCCAATTCAAGGACAAGCTAGTCTTACTTGGGAATGCATTTTTAACTCTTTTATTTCAGACTTTTCCTTTTTTGTCACTGTTTGGTTGAGATTGAGTATGAAACTTTGTGTGTTTAGGTTTAAGATCTAAAACTAAGGGGCAAAAGAAAACATTGGTTTGAGCTACAATACATCCTTACAGTCTTAAGGTGTTAAATGGTCAACTTCCATCTCAAATAAGCTTCAACGTTTCCTTGGTTACATCCTGTGACTGTGGAAACAGCAATAGAGTTTTCAAAACATCTGTTTCACTTCATGTTGAGCATCTCTAGCTGACTGAATTCAGAATCAGAACAACAATACTTTATTAATCAGTAAGGAAATTGTTAGACTACACTGCACCTTGAAAACCTATGCAGGAGGTGTTTTGACCGAGTGTTTCTGTGTGACGACTTGGGAATGAGAATAGGGTTGGACAAAGCACCCCCTGAACTGCAATACACAATAATACTAGAAGCAGTAGCTACAATAATTACAGTGTCAATATATATTATAATTACAATGCTGTGAAAGGCTTTATAGCTTACAGCTAATATACCAATATGGAAACCCCTTGCTAGTAAATTTATAACACAATTTCAGCAACATTATTGGCATGGAGACATATTCAGAGTGAACAGAAAAGTGCAAGAACAGTAACAAAACATCACGTCAGATGTTTCTGAAGCAAAGGTACATTTGCATTTATTCTGTCCTTATGTAAGACTTAATGCTCAGTTTAACTCAGCTACTGGAAGGAATTGACAAGGAAGCAGATGAGGTGCTTTTTATGTCTAGCTACTTTTTTCCAATTTTCTTGTCAGTGACTTTTTAGCTTCTTAGGTTTCCCCACTTAAGTATCTTAAGCTTAAGTATGCATTCTCTGCAAGGAGCATCCCCTCACGATGCTCCTTGCAGAGAATGTATGTTGAAATATTTATAAATCACACTTTTCTCCCTTATAGAATTAAACCTAAAGTCATTTTAAATTTCAACTATTGCAATCACTAATGTAATGACAAAAAAATTGACACTAAACTAAAGTGTCCAACAAAATGGATACAAAATACAGACATTTGAGGCAATTTTGGGCACATCATCAGCAGACCTTCCATATATTTCTGAATATTTGCAGTTGGCGAGAGCCCAGATTGCAGACCCAGAACATGCGGGTTGGATTATACATTCAGTCTGACCTGGGAAGTTCTCTGCAACCCCCAAGAGGAGCTTGAGGTCATGGCTGTGGAGGACATCTACACTTTTCGCTTAGTTTGCATGGATGGAATGAAACCTTTGTTACTCAGTAAAAACAGTCCAAGCAAAACCTTTGCAAGGTTATGAACCTTAATTTGCCTTCAGCCAAATTGACCTGTTTGACAGGAAACAAATTTAAACTCTCAGCGCAATGATTCCCTAATGGATATACACGAATGAAATTATAGAGCTGATGTTTAACCACTACAGGAGACCTTGCCAAAGAGACTGTTATTAGCAGGGTTCTATCTTTGTATCTTGTAAAGCCTACTGTTCATTTCTCTCAAGCTACCTAACATCCCTGAAAACAATGAAGCATGTACAATGGAAGCACCTTTGAATCTGCCTTAATAAATACCTGCAACAGATTTGATATTGAACTTCTTAACCCATAGCACAGACAGAACAGTCTGGCTGCATAGCTGCAGCTCTCCTCTTTGCTATTTTATCTGTCCAGACACACTGCTGCAGGAGAGGGAGTGTTTATATGGTGAACCTCATCCACCATCACTGAATAAGCTAGGTAACTGTAATTTGTAAATGTAAGGATGGGCACAATTGAAGTTACAACCAAAAGAGTTGTAGCTTGTTTTAAAGAAAACCTGATAATATGGAATCAATAGCTAAACTCCCCAGTGTTTAGTCCTAACGAGGTGGACTGGCACTAGTCTGAACATATCATGCTGCTTATATAGGAACATCTGGGCACACAGATGGTTAATTGCAGTTATAAAATATTACTCTGCAAATTGTTGTGAAGCGATTCTGTCAAATGCAGTTATGGAAGGTGTATTCCTGTGTTTAAGTGCATTAAGAAGAAGAACAGAAAAATAGACCTTTATCTTCATGTTTATTTACCTGTACAGTCAAATTGTGGGCGCTTCACACCAACTGTGTCGGAATAAAAAAAAAAATAGTAGACAAATTTAACTAGCATACCACTCAGGCCCATTGCTTTCCACCTGAAACATAAGGCAAAGAGACTGTGAATAAGCTTTCAATGTTAAGTGCAGACAAACTGTCATTTGAACACATTTTCAGTTTCTTTTCTCATTTTGTAGAGACGTCCTTGTGTTTTGACACAGATCCCTTTTTTTCATCATTTGAAGAGGGGGAAAAAAACTGTCAAAGAAAACTGGAAAATGGATATTCAAAGATGTATGTAGACTCTACATTGTGGCTACACCCTATGCTCACTACTAGTACTATAGTATACTACTAGTATAATGGATACATTAAGTAGTTAATAATGGTTAATTCATGGCTATAGGATAATAAGCTGCATGATATTTGGACCTGTGGTGCGACTGAATAACCTTGCCACAACTCTTGAATAGTTTCACATGAATAGAAGATAACTGCAGCCTTAGAAGTTTGTAAAATATGTAAACAGTGAAGTGAAATAAATACGAGATGTTCATTTAATTCATAATTGCAAGCACTAATAGTCTGTGTATGAAACACCATTTTCTTACTCTTGTAGAGTGCTGACAGAGAAGGACGGTATGTGTAAATCTCTATCAGCCGTCACTTTTAAGTCAGGCTAAAGCCAAATGCTGGTTTGCCACTTTTGCAAATATTGGAGATTTAGTGAAGTTTTCTTTTATGATATGTACACCGTTGATCTGATATATTTATTTTTATTAGATTTAGAAAAGATGGCCATAATCACAAGGGCCAAAAACATCATGCTTTGGTGTTGTCCTGACCTGCAGCTAGAAGTGTTCAACTTCATTTGGAGAAATATGTTCTATCTGTTGTTCAGAATCTTTTATGGTTCCCTGATGACCCAATAAGATTGTCCGTCCAATGACTTCTCTGAACTGCCACCATGAGGTTCACATTTGGGGGTTTACTGCTAAATGCTGAATGGTTTGCCATAAAATCTGGTTCCGGCACTTATGTCTCCCCCAGGAGGAACTGCAATAACACTGGTGATCTTCTGCCTTACATGTAGCACCAACATTATGTGCAGATTTTAGCATGTCTTGGAGAGCTTCACAAACTCAGCAGAGGTTGTGTAAAGACTGACAAAAGTACATGTGGGCACAGGTCATGGTGGACAAATGGGTAAAACTGTCTACTCTATAAACATATATAGGACATGTTAACATATTATTTTGAGATGTGCTGTTTGTGGTTGCAGTTCGGTTAGGTTTTCACAACGTTGCACTGATGATGCATCATATGATTGTTGGGTTTTTTTCTGTATCTATTATTGTATGATCTACTGTACATTATAAAGCGCCTTGAGGCGATAGTTGTTGGGATTTGGCGCTATATAAATAAAATTGAATTGAATGATCCTAGAGAAACGTTAATCAAATCAACATGGCGATATCAGTTTGTGCTTAGTTTTGTTGTGTGTTTGACATTTGTGAACTACACTGTTTGAATGACACCGTAATCCTTTATGGTTTAGTCAAAAAATCGGTTTGGATTTGCAAGAGTCCAGATCTATAGAAACAGACCTGATCCTATACAGCAAAACCAACAGACAAGTCCAGACACTGTTGGCTGTCTCCCACTCCGGCCAAATGCCGACGTCTGCTCTTTTGATAGTAGAGCCCTGAATTTTTAATGAGCCTTTATCACCATAGAGGAGCAGAAAAAGCGCCGGAGCCGTTCAAGTCAATTTCAATATTCCTGGATCGCTGTCTTTGCCTTGTTCTCACCGTGCCTTCATTATCTCCACCTCCTTCAATTTATTTTTATCTGTGAGTAATCGAAGGGGCCAGTAATTGAGGAAAATGGGGCGAAAGAATTCCTTCTCTCATGCGTGTGAGGAACAGAGGGGAAGTTTGACTTGGCATGCAGACAGGAGACGGGGAAAATTCACACACCACAAAGAGTGCTCCTGTTTTTTTTTTTTTTTTTTTTTTTTTTTTTTTTTTTTGTGATCGGCTTATGAAGAAAATACAGTGTCAGGTTCGTAGCCAATTAGAGTGGGATACGGCCTGCACATATCGGAGTTGAAGCAAAAGAGAGCCCTGCCTCTGGCGTTGAAAACGAGCCTCTGCTACTCCAGACAGAAATAAGTTGGGAAGGGGGAAAGAGCAGCCTTTTCTCCGCTGCGAGTGGGTGTTATGGGTCGAAAGATTAATTACGTCGGAGTGAAATACTTGTCCGCCGCTTTGTGTATCCAATAAATTAAGGGCTCCCGAGAGTTACGCACACAGGTGAAGTGTTGGATGTGCGTACACGAGGACTGCGCCGCAGCGTTTCTGCATACTTTATAAGGATAAACTGGACTTTGAAAGGGAACTCTTCTGCATTGGCGAGCAAATTCTCTGACATACCGAAGTCTTCTTTGGGTTGCCTTCATGTCGTTTTTTGAGGCAGAGCCTTTGAGAAGTACCAGAGGTAAACTCCATATCAGACTACCGAACAGATAAGGCTCTCATGCCGGGAAAGACTTGGTTTGGAAGTCTTCTGAGCATAAATTCATGTCAGTGCAACTAGACAGCTATCAGTTATTTGGATTTCTTAGTTTTGTTGTTGTTGTTTTTTGTTTTGTTTTGTTTTTTTTATGCTGAAAGATTTTTAGACTTGAAGTATGTTTCCTGTTTAATTTGCAGCATCATACAGTTTGACTTCTGATCACAGAACTTAACTTATGGATATATATAAATGCAAAAGGCAGCAACTTGAATAGTAATAGAATAAGAAGTAATAGAATAAAGGTTTAAGTTAAAATTAGAACATTTGCTGCAGAACAGCGGGCTACATTAAATATTTAAATTTGTCTGTAAAATGGCTGAAAGTTACAGCTAGAGTTCAAATGAAATGTGCAAATATAGTGGGCAGGTATAGGCTAACCTAAAACTTCTTTATCCAGGTCAGTAAGTGCACCCCGATGGTTGGAAGACAGGCACTCCGAATGGACAGCGGTAATTGCTCCGGAGCAGTAGTGGATGACAGTCCAGGATCCAGTCCAAGCTCCAGCCCGAGTCCGGACGGTCGTCGACGGGAGCTCCACCGGGCCAGGGTGCTCCAGAGCGGCGGGATCGGCGGCAGAGGACGCCCGGCAGCGGCGAATGCGGCGAGGGAGAGGAGCCGGGTGCAAACACTGAGGAACGCCTTCCTGGAGCTCCAAAGGACTTTGCCGTCAGTGCCGCCGGACACCAAGCTGTCCAAACTCGACGTGCTGATACTGGCCACCACCTATATTGCCCATCTGACTCGAACTCTGCAGGAAGAAGGCACAGAGGAAGGAGAGGGTACAAAACAAACAGAGGCGTTACACTCACTGAAAGGCGAAGGATACCTGCACCCGGTGAAGGTCAGTGTTAATAAGCATTAATCACTGGAGATCTAGTTTTGTTATCAATTCTGCATTAACTGTTTTATTGTGAAATTATTTTGGTGATTATGTTTTGTTAGAAATATCTCACTTGTAAAATTCGAGAAGTAAACACAGCCTGCAGGGATCATTTAAATGGTACTTTATCCTATAGATGTAGAAAATCCTTTCACACCACCGAGCGCTGTTTTTAGAAATAATTTTACCAATTTAAATATGTTTATTATTAATTTATGATTTTTTCCCCCCTACAGAAATGGCCAATGCGATCCAGGCTGTACGTTGGAGCAACGGGGCAATTCCTGAACACTTCAAGTCCTTCAGAGTCAGAGGATCAAGGCCCGTCGTCGTCCACCTCCCAGTAAAATAGGCTTAATTCATTTGTACCGAACAGCTTCGTTATGTGCATGAGTTCATGCTTTACTTCGGAAGCAGCACATGGTTGTAGAACAGCTCCCACTAAAGCACCGCCAATAGGAAGACCTTGTAAATTAATATATTACGTGAATTTTATTGTATAAATTTTGAGAAAGCATACGTTATATTTCTGTGTTGTTATTTCGGCTAATCCTGCCTGCATTGTGCAGCTCCACACACGTCCCAGGTATATTTACAGAGACTCCTCGGGGCAACGAGCCCGTCATGCTTGAGTGTGCACTTTCAGCTGAGACATTTGCACTAAATGCATGTGTGAATAACTTAACATCTGTCATGTGAAGTGGTCTGTCAGGGAGCCCACAATGCAGGCTCCGCGTCTCATGTTCCTCCTTATTTTTTACATGCATGGGTGTAAATGTGTTTGTGAATAAATTACTTGACAATGAAAGAAGACATGTCTTCAAGGTTTGAAGATAGAAAACATTTTAAAAGGTGTTCCAATTATTATTATTATTATAATTGATGGTATTTGTTGGACAGTGTGGTTTTTGTGGTCTCTGAACAGTCACTTTAATTGTGTGACTGTAGGTTTTAATTAAATCCATCTGTGGTGCTTGATTAAGAATTTGGAGCTAACACAAATTTCACTGATGATATTCAGAAACGTTTTAACTTGTCTTGCAGCTTATTTTAGAAATCCGACTGGCTAAAAGGTCCATATAAATAATAATAATTGTTATTTTTTTATTATAAAATAATAAAAATGCGATATATGAATGCATAACTTATGGTGTTGGTAAAAACAATTACATATAGGCCAATCCATACAGTTTAAAAGGGATGACTACTTTCTGATTATTTTTTTATCACTAACAGTTAAAATATTAACACTTCACTATGAATTAAAGTGTTATGATAAGTGCTACCAGTTTCATCACTCAAAATATCTTTATTGGTGACTCTGTTAGACTAATTAATCGGATTTCATGATGTAATTTTTTTAAAAATATTGATAAAGGCATGTGCAAATCACTTTAGGTTACAATGGAAGAAATGACGATATTTCCCTAATTTAGCCAGCGGGATGCCCTTCCAATGAAGGAAGGGTATAGAAATAGAAATTATTTTATTTTATTTTTTTTTTGCTGTCACATGTCCGGATCATCAAGTTACAGACCCCTCTTTGTTTATTTTTTGTGTTTGTTTGTTTTTGTTTTTCATTTTATTTATTTGTTTTATGCTCGGGCTTCTTTTTCTTCAGCAGTAATCAGACACATTACACAGGAACGTGCAAGTCCACAGAATAGTTCCAGATTAAGAGTATTGTACCTTCCTAAAAAAAACCGAAAAGTAACCATCATTATACAGCTTCACTAAAAGCTCTAAAGTACCTTACATTAAATGGAAAATGAAGCAGACAGAGATTTTATGTTTTATACCAATAATAATAGATTTAATGTACGTTTTGATGCACACACACACATTTGTTTTGTCTCTTTGCTCTCTCAGATGTAATTTTAACAGAATACATCGCTTGTATTAGTATCATTATTGGATGCCCCCCCCGCCAACAACTGTACATGGGCCCCTGAGTGCATGCCCAGAATGACCATTGGCAAGAATGTAGAATGAAGATAACAAAAAAATCATTACTAACTAAAGTACTAAAGCAAAAAAAAAAAGAAGAAGAAAGAAACACTAAAAAAATCACTACATATGTATATATCTTTACAGGCGATTATTATTATTAAACTTTATGTAATAGGGTGCATAAATAGGAGCACTTTATATTTTAAAAAGAAGCATAAAAATGTAATCACTGCTTCGCTGTGCGCTTCGCATGCTGCACTGCGCAGCTGTGGTGCGCAGAAACAGGGGGTCGGACCGGAAACTCTCCCTCTTCTCCTGGAGATGGCTGCAGAAGGTAGTGCGGTGTTTCAGCTCTTCTCAACATTTGACTTCTTCGCGATTCACCGCGTAGGTAAGCAATGGAGACATGGTTGTGTACGTTGGCATAGCTTAAAAATTGACCATCAGTCAGCGTGTTTTCAAGCTGAATATGAATTTGCTCTTGAAACAGGCCATTAGCCGGTAGCATGAAGCTAGTTAGCAACTGAGCCACGTGGGTGAAAGGAGTACAGTGTAGCTTTCTCCCTCGCTTTACTGTTTCTCACCATAGTTAAAACACTAAAACGTGTTTTATTCCATTTGTATAATAAGGCCGGCAAAATCTGCCTCCTGATGTTGAGCATTGCGCCAGCTCTGTCCTTACAAAAACACGTTAGTGTTACCCTGAATCATTTCATTGTGGCAGACATTTTTATTTCTCGTCTCCCCGTCCACATGGTGAGACAGTGTCCCACAGTCGCATTGGTTCCAGTTTACAGAAGTGAACGAGTTAGGCTCACAAGAAACACGTGGCTTGAAATATTTTCTGCAGATCTGGATGTATCCCTTCGTGAACTGAAGACGAAGCTGAAATGATGGTGAACTTAGGGAGTCGTATAAGAGCTTAAAAACAAACTTATGTCCTGTACATGAGCAATGCTTTAAGTGTAACCTAAGTGTGTGTACTTATTTCATTTGTTAAATTAGACATGTTCAACATAAAAATCCATTTTGGTGGGGGTGAGGGGGATTTGGTCACCCAAAAACAAGTGATAGCAAGTTTGCATTTGCACCTCAAATGTAATATTGGGGAAGTGTCTTCCTTCACCACCTTCCTTCATTTTTTTTTTATATGTCTCCTTATAATAGACATCCCTGAAGTAAAGCAATAAATCATTTTTCTGGACTCGCTGTCATTCAGCATCTTACTGAACACCATGTCTAGTTTTGTCCAGGGGTCAGCAGAAGAGCTGGTGGTCAGGGAATTGCCACCTCTCATTAGTTCACTGGGGAAAGTCATCAAGGCCTCAATGAAGACATAAGGTCATGGCAGAGGTCGTGACCTGCTGTTGAACCCGTTCTCAGACATGCAGTGTTAGCCATGCTCCCCGGCTGCGTTATTTTGCAACCTTTGACCTTCAGGTGATCAGTCATCTGTTCTCGCTGTATTGGCTTTTCTTTCAGTACATTTTATTTATTCAAGCTGAAAATCAATATCACATCACTCCTGAGAGTAATTAGTTGAGAGGTTTAGAAAAGTTGCAGTGACAGACTTTCACTGATCTTGAGAGGTGGTTAGGGTGTATTTCTATTGTGAAAGGAAGTAATTAGTTAATCTAAAAACTAAGGTTAGATGCAAATATTAGGCCAGTCCCTAATAAACCAAAAGATCATACTAACCTAACTCAGATTTGTCTTTTTATTTCAGATGCCATGCCGCTGCTGCAAATAACCCGATGTGTTCACTGTGTCAACCCATTAAGGTGAGCGCTGAAATATTTGTCCATATTTAAGTTTTGCTTTAACTGCAGCTCAGTCCGGCTGCTGGAATAGTGATGAGTTCACTTTTTTGCCGTTTACCCGTCATACAATAAGATGGTGAAACTGTGACTAACTGAATAGCCAGCATAACACCAGACAGTCTCATATTTGATCTGCATGAAGAGGTTTTCAGGAAGTTAATCTCAGTGGTTTATTTTGCTGCAGGTCTCATGCTGTGGTCGCAGGAGAGGCACGAGATACCTAATCCTTTGTCTCCTTCCCTGAGGACAGGTTGGTGGTCTCACAACAGTAAAATGGAAAAATGAGTAACTGCAATAATTGTGGCAAATTTTGTCTGCTCATACTGAGTCGTTGGTTGGGAATCATTTTAACCACTAAGTTATATTAATTTGCTTTGCGGCAGCTATTCTGTAGCTCAGTCTAAAGTTTTTGCAGCTGGAATAGTGATGAGTTCACTTCTTTCGCCGTTTACCCATCAGACAATAAAGTGGTGAGATTTGTGACTACTGAATTACCAGCTGCAGCCTTCATGTCACCTAGTTTGCCCCAGTATTATTTAATACAGAAATTGTTTCACACATGGGCAGAAAATTTCATCTTGCCAAACTTGGCATGTACTTTCCATTTAGCAGTTTTGTTCTTTTGTTTGTCTGATTTCAGTTGACTTCCTCTGAAATTCATCAATCTTGAGCCTATTAGTTCTACATTACCTGTATCTAAAATTACACTGTGTATTGTTAATTCTGCAGATGAACAGCAGCAGCAGTAATGGAGCTACACAGTGATTGGCAGTGATTTCATGCCTTTCCTGGTAAGTAAAGCCAGTAGTAGACTGGTGTATTCAGGAGCTGGTATTCTAATGGCCCTTTTCCTCTAGTACCTACTTGGCACGCCTTGGCTAGACTGGGATTTTAGGGGTTTCCATTACGTGGTAGTACCTGAGATCAGGTACATTCTTAGTACATACTCGGCCGGGTTTCCAGTCCGAAAATGTAATGTCATCAGACTGAATACCACTAAGTGACCAGTCAGTGGTGTCACTTGGTGAGTCATGAAAGTGACTTCTTCCATTTTTGAAACCCGGCAATGAGGGAAATGGCTTCACAGAAACCAACACCGTGGTCTCCGGGTCTGAAAGGAAAAAAAACGCTGTAATCTGAGCAGAAGGTATGCTATTTCCTCCCCATCCTCCATTGTTTGTGTCACGTACAAATGTCGTTACTGGACATGAATTTCAGATGCGTTGCTATAACGACTGCAGGCACATTTGGTAGTACTCAGCTGTAATGGCAAAATGTCTGAAACGGGGCTGAGTTGAGCCAAGTAGTTACTAGTGTAAAAGAGGCATAAATGGCCAGCTTACTTCACTGGTATGTCTGATGTAACTTGTAATGATGAGTTCACTTTTTCGCCGTTTACCCATCAGACCAAAATGGGCTGCTGAGAATGTGACTAACTGAACTTAAAATCACTTTTAACCCCACATAAATCATTTATTCTCATTTGACTGATTATATACTGTATATTTGTTAGATGTGCCAGGTTATGGTACCACTTGAATGACCTGGGAGTACACAGAGTGGCCACATTTGAAAGGTAAGTAACAGATTCTACCCCTGTCACTTTGGTTTTTCAGTTTTTGTTTTTTCCTTTCTTGCTTACAATTTAAAAATGGACTGTTTATTTTTTTTTTTCCCGTTGATATGCACAAATGAGAAAAAATTGCAAGAAAAATATTTTGACTTAATAGTGAGTTTATTTTTGATATGTAATCTTAGATGCAATATTTTCAAACACATACTGTATTCAGATTTTGGGTAATGCTTACAGGACCCGTGGATCTTTTATCTGTATTCAACATGTATTTATTTGTTTGGCTGTATTTGGTCAGTGTACAGATTTGAAATGATTTTTTTTTTTAAAATGCAGGTAGACAGCACAAGATCATTTTATTTTAACTCCTAGAGAGGCTTCACTCTTCTGTAATGTATGCGTCTGCTCCAGGTGCATAGGCGTAGATGAACCGTAAGATAAGCTGATGGAGCTCATCCAGAGCAGCGTCTCTTCTGTACAACCCATCCACATCACCCAGGACGCAAGGAAACAATGGATCGGGTGGAATAATGAGAGCAGAGGCCCCTTTACGAAGAAGATAAAAACCTTGAATATGTTGCCTTATATTGGTGTTTAATGCTTTATTATCTTGGGTGTTTTATATTCATCAATAAAGTGAGCCATGCTTGTGAACAGAACCATCGAGTAATGTCATTAAATTACTAAGTATTTACTTTTGGTATCATAAAGAGGTGTGAGAATTTAAAAATGAAATAAATACCATGCTTGAGTGAGACTGAGCTCTCACAAAGGAGTACAGCAATCACAGCGTCCTGCTCTAGTACTTGAGTTCTGAGACATAACTTGCAATGGGCCTCAGCCAAAGAGATCCTGTGACAAAATGAATATACAATGTAAATGTCCGCCTCTGTATTCAGTAAAACCTTTCTAATAGCTGTAGGACAAGTAATCAATAAAAATGCTACATTTAAAATGTAAATGGATAAATCAAAACTGGCTGTGTATGTACAGTATAATGTGGCCTGCCCTGTTTGGCCTTCTTACTGAGAACATTTATTTTCATAGTTTTAGCTGAACATAAAATGTGTCACCACAGTGGGAAAGATTTGTAAACATTTGTCATAATTGCATGAAAAATAGTCAGCAAAAGAGCAGCAATAGAGTGGGCTTGCACCACCTAGTGGATGAAATTGACATTACAGCAGACTTGGACCTCTGCAGTCTAATAATGCAGAAAGTGGAGACTGAATGTAAAAACCCAGTAAAGCACTTACAGCAGTTTGATAGAGGCCACAGACATGTTGATGCCCTGACCCTGTGATCGCACTCTGCGGCTCGCCATGTAGTAACCATGGATTATTTTCTCTGCTGCAGGGCTGAGCTCCACTTGCAAACCTTGTGCATGGGCCACCAGCTGAAGAATATAATAGTATATTAGCAATATAACAGAATTTATAATATATATATATAATATAGTAATAGAACATGTTTGTTAACCTCCTGATAGTCTTGAGTGGAAAACTCCCAGCAGGATGGGTCATGGGGTTTTCCAGACTGTACTGCATGTTGGAGGGTGTGGACAGTCTGGGCAAGCAGGGCCTGCTCTCCAACCCTGTCTCTACACTCAGTGACAAGACCAAAGGCATCTGCCAACTGAGCTGGTACAGCACCCATCTCCTGCTCACAAAGAGCAACACAAAGCACTGATTATTCTCAATGTTCTGCTGTGAAGTAATATTGCCTGGGCAGGGCACTTCCTTCAAGAGCACTAAATTGTCTCAATTTCCTGTTTAGCCTGTAGCACCAACAAACAGCATCTAAGCTGAAGGAAAGGGACCTTTTTTATATATATAACTCTGTAATACGCAAAATAAGTTACAAACATAAATCTAAAATTAGACCTGGTAAAGCACATTCATACAATAACTAATATTCTGTGATGTAACTGGACTCACTGCTGTTCTCAGTGCGCCACAGTCTGCCCTCCCAGATCGATGGGAGGAGTCTGTGACGGCCCAGAAGCTGCACTGGACTGGAAAGGAAAGCTGCTGGTCTGCATCCTCACCATATTTCTTTCCAGGGATGAACACTGATAGTGTGCGGCTCTCCAGAACTGGAAACATTTTTGTTTAAAAGAAGATCCATGATTTTTATAGCTGACATAAATCTTTCCTTTAAAGGTTATTGTAGCATTTACATGCATTACCTGACTGAATGGAATCCAACTTGTCCTTTTTGCAATAGCTCAGATTTCCCAACATGCAAATGCCCCCAGTGGCTAGCAGGGCAGAACCAGCATGGATGTTAGCAGTACCTGCCCCATGTTCGTCCCGGGACAGACATGCAAACATCTCCCCCGAGGCCTGATGCCTGATCCCACGATAGGCCAAAGTCAAGCTGTATGTCATCAGTCTAGCACAAAAGGATAAAGTGACGGATGGGTAATGAGGAGGGTTAGATCTCAAGTGTGGTATCCACTGGGTCCATTTAGGTAAATGGACTGGTTCTTGAATAGCACTTTTCTATTCTACTTGAGCACTCAAAATGCTTTATAGAACATGCCTCATTCATTTAACAAACAGGGGCCTCAGTAGCATGTGGTTACACACTGCTGTCTGATGGTGTGTGACCAAGCTAGTGCCCAGCATGAGGAGAAGGTGCCAGGCTGTTGTGGCTGTTCATGGTCCTTCCACATGTTACTGAGGTCCTTGTTTGTTAAATTAACAAATTGTTAAATTGCCATTATGTCTTCTTTCTTAAGACTTCAATCATCCAGTCCAATAAATGATACCAAACAAGAGTAAATAGCAGAATAAGCTGTTTGGCATTGGCAGACAAGATTTGGCAAGTTTTTCATGGGCGCAACCAACAAATGCATTTCCTTACAAACGTGGCACCATTTAAGGGGAAATAAACAGACTTTCCAACAGTGTAAGATTTCTTCCCAAGAAGCATTGTTACAACAAAGAAATGATCGATCAAACACAAATTTCCTTACTTTTTGTACTAAGTATACAGCCCTGTTTTGGATGCAGTAGGTTTCAGGATTCAGATCATTTAAATTTGTTTACCTGTCGAGTATAAGCGTGTCAGTGGTGACAACAAGGAGATCCAAGTTGTGAAACGTGTCCCTTTCATCTATTCTGGTCTGCACCAAGCTAAGCAGCAAGCTCAGCTTCAGAGTGTCATACAAGCCTAGAGGAGCCACGTCCAACCCAAAGCAGTGAGCTACAATTGCGGAGAACCTCCATGGAGACGAGGCCGTTCCCTTCAACAGCTCCTGGAAGCGGGCGCCAATTTTACAGTCACCTGTAAGTTGAGTTGTAAAAGACGGTGAGTCTTTTAATACAGTTTAAAAATATAAAACCTGAGACTTCACTGTATGAAGACACATTTAATATATCTGCTATTCATTTTGTAGTTTTAATAGGAGATAATTCACAGGCTTACACTCTGGTTCCCACGGTTGGACGCTATTTGCCTCCACACTCCAGGTAATGTTGGGCCATTGGTGCACATGTGCAGGAATGCCCAACACCCGGTAATATCGCCCGATTCTCATGGAGTTACACAGCTCGTCTACATGAGTAGGGGAAACAAAGCATTAACACTCAAAGGAGTTGTTCTCGGCCGCCCGGTGATTGCTAAAGAAACATGCATGCCATCTACAAGCCACTGCCAAGAGAAACAGAGTGAGGCCTTCAGAACAAAGATTTCACTGTGTGTGAACTGCACAGCCAGCTAATGAGTGTTCTTTGCACTTATTAACATATATGTTTAGTAACGGGAGCTCACTGTATTGAATTCCTCCACAGGAATGGGTCAACAGAATATGTTAATCCTGCTGCAGAGATTTGCTAAGCTCTCAGGGGTGCTGGCGGGACAATGTTATTCGAGGGGACAGAAACACTTAATATCCGACCATGAGGCACCGTGCTCAGCTGACTGCACTAGAATCTATTTATTTGAACTCTCCCCCACCAAGTTTGTGTTTCAAAGCGAGCCTCATTTAACAAGCCAGAGAAAATTAATGGCAAACCTCAATACATTTGACTGTAAATATAAGCCATTATAACCACATTTCTCAAGAGTAATGCATTAAAATCTTATTTTCCAAACAAAAAAACAGACGTGCATTTTGAGGATATTAATCTGCAGTGCGGTTTGCTTTTAAATGCTTCAGCTTACAAATGAAAACCAAGCCTTTTAACCAAGGAAAAAAGATTATGCGCTTTACAGGGCGGGGGCAGAGTCTTTTCAAATAACAAGCTGTTTGATTTTCTGCTGTTTGGTTCAGATGTTTAATAGCGAAGATTTGTTGTTGTTATGCAGCTGTTCTCTGAATCAAAAAGCCAAGGTGCACACAGTCCTGTTTGAACCAGCAGATCAGTGCTGACCTTCACGAAGCAGCCGTCACACTCAGTACTGTTCGTGTTATGATTTGTATCGTCTGTTTTAGGACTGGGCTACTCTGATGCAAACGTTCGGTAATGCCATGTGTTTCTGCTCTTGGGTATTATTAAGTGTGATCATGATGTATTGTAATGCATGCTAATGCATATTTTTCATCTTCTGCCACTGCCTTCACTGCTCCCAAAACAGCTATGAGTTTTCTTCTCCATTATTCACGCTGCTAAAAACAGTTGTACACTGCAGACGTACCTCTGAGAAACAGGGTAACAGACTGGTATCTCATTGAGCTCTGCTGATTGCCTCTTAGAACATCCAGTGCTTTGACATGGATCAGCTCCACCAGCTGTTTGTCTGTTTCCAAAAAAAGACATGCAAACAGTACTGTGCAAAAGTCTGGAGCCACTTTATATTTTGCTAGGAAAATGGGAAATAGGCACAGTGATTTACTGAAACATGGGCAAACATACATGGAAATACTTAAAATTGGTTTATTTCTAAGTTATCTTGTATGTGTGTACAGAACCTGACTTTATATGCTTGAATGATTCATAGTTCAGTGTTAGGTGGTTTAACAAACAAAAAAACATTCCTTTGAAAATGGCCAGATACAAGTATGGACCCAAAACTGAGTGAAAAAGCAGCCAAAGTCCAAAGAAAAACTTTGAAAGACCTTCAGAAAGCACAAGCAAAAAAAATCACAATAATGTCTGGCTCACTGAACGCAAAATATAAAGAAATGAGGGGTGGCCCAATATTTTTTGCACATTAGTACATTAAAATAAAACATTACAATGTACCACAGCATTCTGAATCAATAATACCTCCTAAAACTCTAAACTTCACATCCTCTTTCAATTGGGAGCTACAGATCATGCAGCTGAAGTCATTTCTCACTGTGGCTGACTCTGTTGCTCCGGGTGCATGCACTCGAATGTGGTGAAAACCTACAAGCAGCATCACAGAAATGAGAATTTATATGCCGTATTTGTTCAAGTCTGACTTAAAAACCACAGAGTTTGTATATGTACTGCAGTACCTGTAGAGCAGGGGCAGTCATTATCAGTGCAGAGGAACCTCGCCCCCTGGGTGTACTTTGTGACCCTTGTCATGGCAATGACCAGGCCCTCCATGGACACAGGCCTCATAGGGCGACATAGACGAGGAAAACTGGAGAGGTCCAGTGTGTATTCGGGGAATGGAGGCAGGTGTGTGAACTTCAGAATAACATTCACCTCAAAAGAAACACGCACACATTGTTAGAGGACAGAGGCATCATCTGATTTATTACACTAGGAAAAGCCCAGGTGTATTAATGAGGGCTGCATTCCCTTTAGGAGTCACTGTCATGGTGTACTGGGCCAGTAACGAGCCCTTCACTTGTGGCTTTATACCAAACACAGTATTGTTTCGGTGAAAGGGGAAGTGGTTGTTTATTCATACCTGACTCTCCATGTGTATTTTTTCAATAAGTGAAAGGGTCTTTATAGCCAGGAAGCAAACCTAAATGAGGAATTGGTTAAATATAGTTAAGCTGACAGCAGAAATGTAGCTACGTTTCATTTTTGACCACAGTTTTCACTTACAGACTGAAACAAAGCCGTGGCTTTCAGGGGGTCATGGAGAACACAGTCCCCCAGTACAGGATCCAGCTCCAGCACATCGGCAGGATTAACACCGATACAAAACCTGTACACCGCTTCGGTCTGCTGGGAACCTGAAAATGACCGTTAGCAAAGTTAAAAACCCGGTGATTTTAGCTGTCATGGCTGCCTTAGAGCTGAACCTCATACCGTTAAAATGTTCGCAGTCTTCGGAAAGTTTTTTAAGACCACCGCTTCTGTCTAAATACACCAAAACAGATTCTTTCAACGATAAAATGTCAGCCATTTTAAAAACAAATTATGTCATGAAGACGTTTAATGTATAGCTGAGGTTAGCCCGCGTTCAGCGGAGGGTGCCAACTTCAACAATATGACGTAATAATTTAATAAAAATCATTTTTAAACTGTACAAACAGAAAAACTAAAATAAAATTTCAGTTCCCAGATATATATATTAAAAAAAAAGTATTTTAAGGAAAATTACTGAACTTCTTGTTTTATTAAGAAAATTTCATAAATTTGTATCCATTAAGTGAAAAATTGTCAGTTCAGTGGTTTCTAATTAAAATGATTACTTACTATTAATTTATAGCAAATTAGCTGCTGACGTGTATTTCTAAAGTTGACCTTTTATGCATATTTATTATACATAAATATTATTAATCCAGTGAGCTGGCCTTAATTTTATACACAAACATGTCAAACCGATTTTTTTTAAATGTCTTTTATTGTTGTGCAGGAATATAGGCCTACTTAACTGCCAGACAAAGAAAAGCATTGTGAATTTGTAATTTCTGAATTAAAAAACAAAAACCTGTTAATGCAAATAACAGAAAAAAAACACATACATTCCAGTAAAAAAAAGCAATTCATATAGAAAGGTAACTTGTGAAGCAGAAGACAATCTCTTTTCTTTTTTGCAAATGTGACCTATAAACCAAAATGCTGTATTCACTGGTTTCTCAAGTAATCCCTACTTCCAGCTTAATGTGAATGTGAATATAAACAATAGATTTTTTTTTTTTTTTTACAGTAATTACATAAACAAACACAATTGTGTCTGAGAGTCAAATTGAGTCACTTAAAATCCAGTGAACTGTTCAAGTTTGTCAGAAAACTGCTTACTGACTTTAAGGGATAATTTTAAGGTGATATGAAGGCTTATTTCGTAAACTAACAGAAATCACTTTAATAAAGAACAGTGGTCCCTAAATCTAAAAAATAGAATCTGTTATGCATATACATTTTTTTTTTATATAAATACAGGTAAAATAACATCTTGCTTCAACCAAAAACTATTCTGAGTGCAGTTCCTTCTCAGCTACTTGCTTTGGCTTCACATAACAAGTTAATCCATTTATACTGCTTCCCTTTAGTAAAAAAAAAAAAAAAAAAAAAAAAAAAAAAAAAAAAAAAGAAAGAAAGAGGAAAAAAGAAA
>VVHJ01028804.1:0-25287 GCA_015107715.1 Tylochromis polylepis
TCTTAAAACTCATCTATTCAAAATTGATTCCATCTTAGTCTTTTATACCTTGCTTAGCTTTTTAACTTGCGTTTATACTTTTCATGCTTGCTTGTTTTTTTTGTGTGCTTTTTTTCCGTTTACACTATGTTAAATTTTATTTTTCTATATTTTACTATATTGCATTATTGCTACTTTTATTGTATTACTGTAAGGTGACCTTGAGGGTCTAAAAGGCGCCTATAAATAAAATGTATTATTATTATTATTATTATTATTATTATTATTATTATTACTATAGTTTTAGAGATAAAAGTCATTTTATGAAAGTTTGACCTTATTTGACCTTGAAGAAGAGGTCATAGGTCCAAAGTAATGTGATATTAAGAATCACCATGTATCATTCTCTATATGCCTATATGTTTTACATACAAGCAATTGCAATAAAATTGTAGTATTAAATAGCTATATATAGGACTAATCCATGTATTGGCCTTGAAGGAGAGGTCAGAGGTCAAATGTGACATAATATTTTAAATCTTTATATGGTACTTTCTATATCTTGACAATACACACCACATTTGGGAGAATCATAGTTTCTATATTATAATTTTTTTTTCTGATCAAATTTCAACCAATAAATTATTAAGCTGATCTTGAAGACATTGATGGATAATGGACTGTTAACACAAGCCCAATTACACGCCTACAAAGTTTTATCAGAATTCATTAAAAAACTTTTCGAGCTATCATGCTTACAGACAGAATGACACACACACAAACGCTGCCAAAAACAGAAAATAAAAATCTGTAATTTGTGTGCTGAGATATGGAATAGATCATGTCAATGGGGATTGGCAGGAACCAACAAAGAGCTACCGGTGCACAGGGAGGAAACTACTGGAGGTGAATCCACTACTTTGAAAAGACAAGACATAAAGGATTTGTGGTAAATGGGTGTGTAATCCAGGATTACACTATGATAGATCTGAATTCATAATAGCTGCATTGTTTACCAGCTATGTAAGTACACTATAATGATCTAAGATCAGCTTTTTTGGGCAGGTCATTTTCTGTGAAGATGAAGAATTTTTGCTGGTCAGTTTTGTGTGTATATCTTAAGTCAGGATTTTTTTTTCAAACTTCCTTCTATAACTAGTCAAAAAGACCAGCTGCCTTGAACTATTTCATTTTTCCTGCTAAGAAATAGGGCTTCTCCAGCAGTTCAGTATGTTGAACGACTCTATACACTACATTATTTACACCAGAAGTTTTCATGTTTTTTAGGATCTCAGACCTTTTTATGGGAAATAACATATTCAAGGACACTCTCATCATCCTAACATTAATTTACCTGGTTTGGGCTTAAGGTGACATCACACACTGAATTAAACATTTTTCAAATATTTCTGATCATGTAGTTATAACGACCAATAAGATAAACTACACAGTAGAACAGTTTTTTGCACCCCGAGAAGAGTGGGTGATTTCATGACAGACTGATGTGATGTGTCATAATGTCTGTCATAGCAGAGTTGGCCCAAAGATAATGTAGGAGCAATTAATGGACACAACATGCTTGCTTTATTGGTCCAATCTGCATTAATGTGCTTATAATCATAGCACAAATTTCTAATTTATAGTAAATTATCTTGGGGGTGCCTTTGATCATGCACTGAATTTGAAGGGCCACTGAGCTAAAGCATGGACCTTAGCAGATATTGCACTGGAATAATGGTCAGTCAGAGTAGTTTATTCACAGCACTTCATCACTGCAATGGGGATTTCTTTAATAGAATTGCTTAATTGATTAAAAATGGATTCAGAATCTGCACAGCTGGTGAAAATGAATTTACCCGGGTCCAATGCAAACTCGCCTGATCTCACTAACCATTAGTGGCATGGGCGGCAGAATTAAAGGCCTGATGGTAAGACACATCTTAACATAGTACTTCTTTAGATGTTGATTTATGTTTTTTTTTCTGTTATCATATTATCGTTCATCAGTGGTTAATGATTTATTCCAGTTACTAAGTTGAGTTTATGATGCAAGAGCTTATGCTCTTAAGTTTAAGTACTTAACATTACTGTCCCAGCTGCCGTTTTTTAAAATTTTTTTTTTTACTTACCCCTTTTTCTATCCATATGCGCATTACAGCAGTGACCTGACTGGGACTGCCTGGAGAGAAAATGTCAGTGATATCCACTCATTCTCCACCTTCTCAGCAGGGAATCAAAGGGACGTGTGAGTGTGTGTGTGCGTGTGTGTATGCATGGGCACTTCTGTGTGTTTATGGGACACATAAGTGAAGACACAGCTGGAGCCCTACCACTGTTATCAGCTTTCATGAGGGATGGGGGAAGGACACTGGAGAACTGCTTGTGCAAGATTTACTCTACGTTTTAGATGTGGTGGACGGCGTGAAACTGCAGCCAGCAGTTGCATCCTTTGTCCTGTGTGAGGCAGCAGAGATACAGCCCTCCATTCCTTCATGTTGCATGGCATGTGCTGGCACTGCCGCAGAACTGACACACATGAAAGCTTGCACACACACACCCCCACACACAAATATGTCCACAGACGCTCAGTGAGGCCAACATACTGGACGCAGATTTAGACAGGACACAACAGATCAGTGGCGAGTCAACTCTCTTCATTTCAGACTGACACAGATGGTGATGGTGCATAAAGTAAGTGGATGGGGAGGAGGAGTTGGTGCTGACGGACTGTGAATTGTTATAAATCTTTGTCTTGTACGGAACAAAGAGATTCCATCCCACACTAACAGGCAAAAGCTTTTTGTGACACCTTTCTAAGATAGTGGGGACAGATGTGTGTGTGGTTGATTGATGGTAATGTTTTGCTTGAAAAATTGGAAACAGGGTTAGGAATGCATCGAGGCAGGACAGAGTAGGCATGAAGAACACTGTTTCTTGAAACTATGCTTAAAGGATAAATATGATTTTGCCCTTGAAAAGGGGAAAGGGGAAAAAAAAAACCCTGGAAAAGATATTGTCTTCATGTAATGGGGTGAATGGAGGCTGTTCAGTAAAATCATTCACATACTGAGCAATTCTTCAAGCGTTTATCATGGAATGACTGACTGTCAAGACATTTCCATTTCCCATCCATTCTCATCAGCCAAATGGCCCAGTGATGAGTGACAGGCCACACATTGCTACCTCTTGCCCCAACAGGTGGTGCATAATGATGTATTTTGGCCACACATGCACACACTAAAATGCATATGCACCAACTGAGGGCATGTAATCCAAAAACATCTGCAGCCCTGACAGTTGACATTTAAATGATAAATATTAAATGATAATTATGCAGCATGTTAATTACCTGAAGCTGAAGGGGTGACTGTTTCAAGAGTGAAACTCATTGCGTTTCTGGTTTAACATTGTCATAAATAGATTCATGAGGCAACATTAAATGGGCTGCTCAGGTGCAGCTCAAAATTCACTGAATGGCAAATCAAATGGCCAATGGAAAATAATTGTCAGGTTTAGTGACGATTAACAGGCACATAAAGTGTAAGTATAACTTTCTCTTTTTTCTTTTTTTTAACTTCCTTCTGTGTCTCTATATCCCTACAGATACTGCTGCTTCACCATTGTCTCTGTTATTTTTTTTTTAATGAAGACTGTGTGCATGGTTGGCTTGAATACCCACGTGTACACATTTACATCTGAGTGTGTAAATCTCCCAGTGCAGTTCAATAATAAGCTGTTGATTAATGACTTCAGTATTCTGAGGGCATCTCATTGTCCTGTGGCTTACTACAGGGGCTTGACCAACCACGACATACATACATTTACTTGCACACATTGTCTAGCATGTTTTCTCATTATCACCTATGACTATTAACCTTGGCTGATTTACCTTACATTCTTAAGGCTTTATTGCAGGAGAAACATTGCCTTGTAGCTTCCCAGTGACCCATGACAGGGTGATAGCGAACCTGCAGATACTACAACCCTCAAAGTGAAAAAAAAGGAATTTAACTATTATTAATCTGTCCCTAATGTCTGATACAAATAAGCTGAACTCAGATATTATGCTTATGAGTATGAAACTACCTTTTCTTTCTTCTGCAACCCTCAAATGAAGCAACTTATAACAATACTGACAGTTGTTAAGTAGGCTTCATTACTACAAACAGTTACTTGTAGAAAACCTTTTGTAACCTCTGCAACCGTTCAAAAACTCTAAAAGGAAAAACAAAAGCATCCTGCTGGTTTGCATGATGCAGAAGTCACACAACCGTGCAGTTACATGGTTTGTGGCAGTTTGCCAGATGGTTTGTATTTGTTTGTGTATGTGTGTGTGTGTTTCTCTCGAGTTTGTGTATAGCACTTTTAAACTGAAATCTGTGACACAACACTTCACAGAAGCTCAGCAATCAGCTCTTGGAAATCTAAATGGTGAGCAATTGGCAGCCCTCCTCATGTTCAGACTTGTGGGATGTAAGTGGCTTACCAGCTTCCCCCTTAAAATCCCATGAAAACCCAGTCTCTGTCATCAGCAGTCTAACTCGTGCTTAGAGCCTTGGGATTCAAGATGGCACCCCTTTATAGAAGACAGCAAGAGTCTTATCTGTGAAGGATTACTGAGAACACTCCAAAGGGATAGCATCTTCATCAAATATAATTAACATGATTCCTACTTTTGCCAAGCTGGAGATAAGAGCTGTGATTAAAGAAGGATGTGTCAAATGTCAAATGTAGAATGGATGCCCAAGTTCTTAAAATAAATTATTAATTCACCCGGGCATTTTAATTTCCACTGCAAATGCAATTTGGGACACACATGTAGTTTGACATTTGCTGTCATGAACTATGTGTGGAGATTAGGCTGTCACTTGAAGTTTTTGTCTGTAAGAAACATTCACACTACTTAGTAAAACCCTAAAGGTAGCAAGCTACCGGCATAAGTTTATCTTAAAAGAGTGCTGCAGAAACTGCCAGACAGCTGCTGTGTCCCCTGTTTCTCAGGACAAGGAAGGCAAGCAGTGATTGCTTTGTCAAATCTAAAAAATAGGCATGAATTAAAAGTGCCAAAGTAAAGCAGTCTCTCTCTTTTCACCTCAGACAGTACTCACCTGTTTGCATCCATCCTTTACATAACTGCCGTGTTGTGGCAGTCAGCTATTGTTGCTGACTGCTCCTTTTGTTTCATAGAAAACTGTGACGGTCTCTATTTTATGGGCATGTCCACCTCCTGTTAACAGTGAAATCACTTGGTGAATGTAATAAGTTTAACCAGTTGTTTTGGCAACACTCTACCTTCATTTTCAAGAATATTTTTAATCCCCACCTGTGAATATTGACAGTCAATCATGTCACACACTGCTCAAGCTTTTTATATAATTAAAAAATATAATTATAATCCATCCATCCATCTTCTTCCGCTTATCCGGGGCCGGGTCGCGGGGGCAGCAGCCTAAGCAGAGAAGCCCAGACCTCCCTCTCCACAGCCACCTCCTCCAGCTTGTCTGGGGGAACACCAAGCCGTTCCCAGGCCAGCCGAGAGATATAATCTCTCCAGCGTGTCCTGGGTCTGCCCCGGGGCCTCCTCCCGGTGAGACATGCCCAGAACACTTCACCCAGGAGGCGCCCAGGAGGCATCCTTGTCAGATGCCCGAACCACCTCAACTGGCTCCTTTCAATGTGGAGGGAGAGGCCAGCCACCCTTCGGAGGAAGCCCATTTCCGCGGCTTGTATCCGCGATCTCGTTCTTTCAGTCACTACCCACAGCATAGGTGAGGGTGGGGACATAGATCGACCGGTAAACTGAGAGCTTCACTTTTACACTCAGCTCTCTCTTCACCACAACAGACCGGTACAGCGTCTGCATCACTGCAGCCGCAGCACCAGTCCGTCTGTCGACCTCCCGTTCCCTTCTCCCATCACTCGAGAACAAGACCCCGAGATACTTAAACTCCTCCACTTGGGGCAGGAACTCGTCCCTGACCCGGAGTGGGCACTCCACCCTTTTCCGGCTGAGGATCATGGCCTCGGATTTGGAGGCGCTGATTCTCATTCCCACCGCTTCACACTCGGCTGCGAACCGTTCCAAAGCGAGCTGGAGGCCATCACCGTGGCCTCATCATGTTTTCTAATACATTTTTTATATATTTTACATTTTTTCTGCTGATGAAGATAGTAGATTTTTCACTTTTAAAGTTTCTCCTCTTCGAGACATTTATTTTGTATTTTCAGCCTAATGATGACCTTCGTGACTTACATTGTGATCCCTTTGGACCTAATTTTGGGATTTCCATTGAAAATATATGAAATGCAAGTTCAACCCCTGAACTCCAGTTCAGATCTCTCTGCTTAATTTGACAAAGAACAAGCCTCATTTGGGCATGCACTTGTTAGTCAATTGTCGTATCTTGAGCCTCTGAAAATCTATGTATAAAAAATGTAACTGCTAAATAGTTAAGGTATTTTAAAAAAAATAAAACCCCTTTAAAATATTTGTTTGAAAATCCAAGTCTCAAGTCATACATTCATCTTAAGTCTCTGCAAGGAGGCAAAGAATCTTCAAGGCAGAGCTGTTCTTTGAACGTTTATGAAAAACTAAAGGTGGTCACTTGTAAAAATGACACGTTTCAACGATTTAAGGGAAATTTTCAGTGAAAATAATCAATGTCAGATTATAAAAACAACACTGCAGATTTGCTTTAAATTTGTGAAAGACTGAGAAGTACTGAGTTTTCTACAGAAGCTTTAATAAGTTTGATCAAGGAATACAATTAGTGGTTTCTGTACAGAATTGTTGGCTTAAAGGCCCAGAATTTTAATTAACTTAAACAAATGTTTGACATATCTACCCCTCAACATTGTTACACATCAACATGGTGTCGCCATACTTAATTAACTGTCCAATACAAATCTGCTTAATTATATACACTGGCCATTTTCAACTATTGTAAAGAGTTAGATTTCCTAACACTTTCATGAAAAGTTCAATTTGTGACATGCTCGAGTTATGTTACAAACTGCTGTAGTGTGTTTGTACATAAAAGCCGTTTCTAGTGAAAGGTTCTGTTAAAATATCTAACAGAGGCTGAAGTGCATATGCAGGTGGTTAGGTCATCTTCGTTGCCCTTTTGGCCGTACACTGATCACTTACCATAACACAGAGACAATGCATTAGCCGGAAATGTTTTTACATTACATGAGAAAAAAAATCACTTTTTGCTGACAGAAGCTCTTGATGTTTTAACTACACACTGCATGCCCCTCCCCCAAAGACCAGTTCAAGAGACTTGAGAGAAAAGTTAGATGAACTAAAATTCAACTCGTCTGAAATGTGCAAAGACGTTTCTGAATTAGGAGCTATCTGAAAAGAAGTCGTTGGTCAAAGCTAGAACTTAATTTTGAACACAAGAAATAGATTTTTATTTTTTGCATTCGCTGATTTGAGGATGGCTGCTTGCAGGGACAGTTTTCATCTTCAGGCGTCAGTTTGAATTGAGAAAGGATTTGTGGAATGTGATAGGGCTGCACCAGCACCCTGTAAAAATAATAAATAAATAAAAAGGAATGAGCCATAATGACAACTGTTCATTCTAATTATCTTTAAAGTAATTTTTCTATTTTGCTCACCTTCATCTGGTTTTCTGCGTCTTTTTTAGAAGAGACCGCAATCCTTCAGGTTTTCTTTGATGATGATGTCGGTTACGGCATCGAACACAAACTTGACGTTCTCTGTGTCGGTAGCGCAGGTCATGTGAGAGTAGATTTCTTTGATGTCTCTGCGCAGGTTCAGGTCCAAGAACTGCACTTTGATATAGTTACCAGCATCCTCATAGGTATTGGGGCCTGGGCGAGACAGTGTCAATATAAAGTTTTGCTTTTACATAGCTTGCCACTATCTTAAATATCTATTTGAAATGATTATCTCACCATCATATTCAGGGAAGCACATGCTGAGATGTGCTTTCTTGATCTTCTCAAGGAACACATCTTTCTTGTTGAGGAAGAGTACAATGGAGGTGGTGGCAAAGTAGCGGTGGTTACAGATACTGTTAAATAAGTGCAGACTCTCGTGCATGCGATTCTGAGAAAAAAAAATCCCAGTGAAGAGACTTTCCAAAAACATGGACCCTAATACCCTAATAAAAGAATAGCAAGTATATAGAATAACTTGTCATACCACTTCATCATCCTCCACCAGGACCATGTCATAGGCGCTCAGAGCAGCAATGAAGATGATACAGGTCACGCCTTCGAAACAATGGATCCACTTCTTCCTCTCTGACCTCTGGCCACCCACATCAAACATTCTGCACGGGAACAGGAGCATGTTGTCTTGTTTGCCACCATGCACACAGGGAGCCCAGTGGCTGATTTGTTGGCCTTATTCTCTTGATAAACATTGCTCTGGCTCACCTGAAATTGAGATCTTTGAAAGAAAACTGAGTCTCGATGATACCAGTGGTCTTCACTCTTGATCGCAGCACATCCTGCTCAGTGGGCACGTAGCCTGGTTGGATCAGTCGCTCCAAGTCATTCAGATAGCTGCCGGGTGGAAGAGAAGAGAATCAATCAATGACACATCCTGATACAAGAGATTAGAACAATGTAACAATGTTAAACTTGAGTAAATGTGATTTCTTACTATCCAGCAGAGTCGTTGAGCTGGTACTCTGAAGCTCTGTCAAAGCATGCCTGTATGCCAGAATCTTTCCACAGACGCAGAATGATATCTGACATTTCTTTAGGCATGGTGCCTTCCTCAATGGTGTCTGCAAGATGCATGAGTTTCCTGGCATCATCCTGCACAGAGGCATGCATGTGTGTGTTTAGTGAGCTATCAGGACCATGAAATCTGTTTAGCTTCATATGTATGTGGAAATGAGTGTCAGCAGTGGTTACCTGCTGATCAGAGTGTCCATAGTTGATATTGAGCGTGTTCATTGCCTTCACAATGGCCATGATGGACTGCAGGGTGTTGCTGTAGATGATGGTAATGAACTCCAAGCACTCTTCAAGCGAGTAACCATCTTTGTGGATAATTCTGATGAGAAAAATGCAGCATTAAAAATGCAATTTAAAATCAACTGAAGAAGGTCGACATTGCTTAGATGCAAAATCAGCTTACTTCATCTGTTTGACAATAGTGCTTTTGCCCGATTCTCCAGCACCTATACGGAAGAAGAAAAAGAATTGGATTGTTTGAATGACATGTTTCTAAAATGCTTTTATCATGTTTAAGGATCTAGGGAAATATAAGTGGGTAATTTTGTGTTGTTGTGTTAATTACAGATGACCTTATGGTTTTTATCAGACAAAGGGACTTCTTACTTCAGGTCTAATCTTTTCTTATCCCTGACCTACATTATTAGGAGGAGACAATAAAGCTATGAATGACACAATATCCGTGACCATTTGTCAGATATATATACCTGATTGTAATACTGAATGATTTTCCTAAAAAATTCAGTATTCCTTTATGCAGCAAAACACAGTGCGGTGTATGAAATTACTGGTTAAGCTACTGATCTATCTAAAACTGCGAATCTTCACAGACGTGACTTTTTACAAGCACATTTCTCATTGATTTATTGACACATTGCCTAACGTGTATTTCGGAATATATTTGAGGGCTACAGCCACAGTTTGTGTTTGGATTTTGTGGTATCGTATCTGTGTCCTTCATGGTTAAGCCCTTTGTGCTGAAGGATCTGTTGTTTCAGGATTAACAGAGGATCGGCTTGAGTGATTATCAAGGTGTCTTAGCAATTTAGGGACACAGGTGATTAAGCCTTTACATGACACAGACATGTAACTTCTTATCAACACACTTAAGGTGTTTTAAAATTATGCAATTTGTTAAGTTTTTCAGGGTTTTTGACTAAATACGATCTATCCATAGCAGTACTTCGACTTCATTTGTATGATTATTTGACATCAAGTATATGAAAAAATTACATCAAGAAAAAAAAGGAGTTTTGCATGTTTTTTCTTTGCAAACTCAAGTTTTCAAACAAAACATGCTACAGACAGAACTGCTGTGTAATACAATGTCTCTCCTACACTTTAATTAGAATTAAAAGTGCTCTAATTATCATCACCATGGGCCCTTAGATATGTATAACCAGATATTGTTGTTTTCTTCTAATGCGTCTTAGCCATTTGGTTCTACCAGCTCTCCTGTCTTTACCTAGCAGCAGCAGCTTGACAGTTCTTGCATCCTTGTCGGCATCCTCCTTCAGTTTCTTCTCCAGCTCCCTGGAGCGTTTTTCCTCAGCGCTGGCTCCAGCTCCCATCCTACTTTACCAGGCTTGGGCCCCCTTTGCTCAAAGGCCAAGTGCCAAGAAAAATGGAGGCAGGTCCTAGCTGCTCGTCCACAATGTGACTGGAGCCTTCACCTGTGCAGCTGATGAGTCAACTGCGTGCTGCAAACACTGGAGAATGTTTGAGCATTTTCCTGACTTAGGAAAGGATTTTGGGCATCCTCAACCCACCTGATCAGTAGTGACCAATAGAACACAAGGACAGGAGTGTTTTTAGGGCAGAGCAAAAGGTGCAGGGGAAGACTCAGGCATACATCAGTGTAGGATCTAACCTATCCTAACCTTTATGGGGATTTTGCTGTGCTCAGCGGAAGATGAACAACGGCTCAAGTGCTTATCTCTGTGTTGTTTTTAGGTGCCTTCGAAACAGGACCATGTGATGCTAAATATTTGTGATGCTAGGTGTTTTATAGGAGTGCAATTTTGGTTAACCAAACTAAATCCATTCCACATTAGCAGTAAGTTAAATTATTAAATCTGATAAGATAATGAGTATATGTTTGCATGTTGTGTGCTTAGTGCTTTCAAGGGTCTAAAGATAGATAAAAGTTTTGTAATTTGTAGTTAAACAAACAAACAAACAAACAAACAAAAAGCATTGTGTATTTCATCAATTAGCCAATGAAATACACAACCAGACGCTCAGCTCCAGGTCCAAATATGAAATACTGGCATTTCTTATTACATACTGCAGACTGAAGGGTGAGTTCTGAAGTGCTTAAAGGGCTTTAGGGTTTCACCCGACAGATCTCATTGACCTCAATCTGAAGCTGGTTAAGGATCCTAATCTACTCACTTTCAACTGTGTATGCATGCTTACATGTACAGCATGTGCATTGATGTGTTACGGATGAAATACATTTTCCTTCAAAATTCAATAAAGCAATCTTATTGTGCTCTTTTGAGGAGCTGAAAATGATAAAGTGACTGTGAATGAATACATAGAGCAAATGGAAAAAAAAGACACATGATCTTGATTAGTTGCAAGATACAAGATACAATACAAACTTGCTTCAAGCTTGCTTCTTTTATCTCTCTCAGTTAGATTATGGAAATATTTTAGGTAAAGCAACACAAAATTAATATATTCATATTCCAATTATTCAAGAATTCAGAAAAGTAAAGAAGTAAATCCCAACAGACTGTGCTGTCCCTGATATAATATCATAGTTTGAGCTCTCAAACATTCACAGTATAGGCCTATTACTAGGCTATCTTCAGAAGTGTTTTCAGCATGTTGCTGTTGGTTTATTTATCTGCTAATTTTACAACTTCATTGAGTATTTGTACTGCGTGGTTAGCTCTTCACACTACCATTTCCACTCCAATAGATCTTTACAGGAGAACCAGGGATTATCTGCTATTAAAATAAAAACTTTCACTCATTTGAAAAGTAACAGAGTAGGTGGGAAAGCCAATGCAGACGTTTTCTGGTACTACTATGATTGAAGTGTAAGCAGCATTGTTTTTTTCAGATTTTTTTAGACAGTGTCAACCAAGTCTATATTTACTTACTTAAGGTTATAAGGCTGTTACGAAGAAAGAAAAGGCTAAAGCAGAGGTACAAAAAAAAAGTCTTTTTAAGCACAGTTTTTACAAATCTTCCTCTGGCTGGGTGACAATAAAAGAAGACTAACTGTATTTAGAAAATCTCTTAGAGAAAACAAAATATGGAGCCATTATGCACTGCATGGCAGGAAGCATAGCATGCATACTATGTGCCAACACTGGCAAACAGAAGAGAACATGTGTTATTATAAAATATAGAGCTTTAATTTATTAGTCAGCAACAATGATAAGGAAGAAAAGGTGATAATTTTTTTTACAAGTCATTACAATAACACCAACTGTGCATACATAACTTTACCTCAAAGTCTGCAAATCACTTGCTTTTCAGATTTTTTTGAGAGGAAAAGAGAATAGGGAGAGAGAGAGAGAAAGAGAGAGAGAGACTGAGATAGAGAATAAAAATCACAATCTTGCCTTCCAGCCTTTCCCACCATAAAAAGGTGTGACCACATCCGTAGCATTTCCATATTCCCACAACAAGAAAGACATTCACTGACATCCACAGCAATGTAGAATTTTAGACAAATACCACATACATACACTGTACATGTCATGCACAATGAAAAGCCACCTTCTGAAGATTTTGGGAAAGGTTTCTCTTCAGGTTTGGTGGCGATCAGCTTTGCTAGTGTTTGTATTTGTGACACCTTGTAGAATTTTCTCATTTCCGTACTTTTATATGATGTCTGTGGCACATATTATAGAGCAGATGGACAGCACTGTACTGGCAAACATCTTTGTTGGTAAGTAGTTCATACATTAAGCACATCCCTAATCAAAAACATTACTCTCCAAAGCTCTGAACATCAGCCCAGTTTTTGTAAGCTGATTACATTTTTACATATTCACCTAGTGAGAACTGATATTTAGCATAGAAATGTCAGGAATGGATTAAGAGAGCTAAAAAGAAATTGTTGAGCCTACAAACTGAATGCTTTGCCTTATATGAATACACTATGTAAAATGCCACAGATACTGGGGAAGTATTTAATATTTCTGAAATTACTAATTTGGCAACAGAAGGTACTCTGTCTAGTACTGTTTTTTTATAATCACAAACTGTTACAAACTCACACATAGCTGCCTGCTGGAATATCTTTTCCCAAAGAGAGAAAAGAGAAGGCAATGTTATGTTATCAGCTTTTGTGTCATTAAAAGACCCTTTTCCCCCCAAAAGAAACAGCTTATCACAAAGATCACGTTAAGGATACGACACTGAGATGTGATATTCACATATAAACAAAACAAACACTTGGCAGCAACCGATTTTGGAAGAAGATGAGTAACAGCTCTACTTGAGGCCCGACTGGACCACATCATGAAAGGAAAGACGTTCTACCTGCCACAGAGGGCTCTTCATTCACATATAACTGTACGACCGTGACGTCACAGCTGTAGTCTCTGGGCATTTCCATTATCCGTGCATGTCCTGTGAAATGCCATTTTCATCGTTTTTTCTGTCAACAGCTTGTACTTTGCAGTAAAAAAAACCAAAGAAAACCCCAAACTGTCCAATATACAGTACATAGATCTGGTGAAGAAGTTCCGAGAGTTACAAGACGTTCACGGACATCCCGACTCCTCTTTCAGCTTAGACACTGAATACTGCCAGCAGTCAAAGGATCCAACATGGTCTCCACTTAGCAGTTTCTGAATACATGTCCATCAGTTCTTGCCCATGTATGGATTCTCCCAATGTCTGGGTTTAGTGTCGCTGTTTCTTAAAAACACCAAACATAAAGATATTCTCGACAAAATAACACATCGTAATAAACAATAACACTAATAATAATAATATAATAACCACAATATTTGCACAGATTGATCTATTCACAAAAAACAGGGTTGCTAGATAGGTACAAATAATTACTTTTTACAACCTACAATAAATATTGTGTATCCCCCCCATCCCCGACAGTTACATAGAAACTGTTTGATGCTGTTGCGTTGTGTTTCTGCAGTTTCTGTCTTGTCTTTGATGATAATTTGATTTTTCTATCTGACTGGAGTCATTCCCCTAAATGGAGGGTTGCAATGTTTAGGAGGTTGTGTGTAAAGGTAGACAGGGGGTTGTTTGAATACGATGTACATCAAGCTTCTCATGTCTCAGCTGGAGTCGTCTGCTCTTCATGATGCCGGCGGTTACGAGGTTTCTTCTGTTCTTTCAGCTCTTTCAGGCTTTTGCCTTTGTTGTTCCCGAAGCTGCTGTCTCCAAGCTGCCAGTAATCCTGGCAGTACTGGTTGATCAGCCCCATCTCTGGCTGGCTGAGGATGGTTAGCAGGTCCTTATACTGACTGGCACTTGGAGTCCAGGCACTGGACTGAAGTGGAGGGAGAGCTGGGCTGCCTGTCTCCACCAAAACATTGTTGACTGTGCGACTAGAAAGGACCACTAGTTGCAGTTTAACAAGAGTGTGCTTGAAGTTTTTCTCTGTGGATGTACACTGGTAGATGCCGCCGTCAGAGGACTGTAGAGAGCGGATCAGAAGTCCCTGGTCTGTTTTCAGCATGCGGCCCTCTGAGCGAATCTGGGACGAACAGAAGGCCAGTAAAGATTTTAAGTAAAAAAAAAACAAAACAAAACAGAAAAAAAGACTATAGAAGGTTTAATATAAGAGCTGTACTCACCTCTTTCCTCCGGTCACTGTTTTCCTTCTGCACATGCCACTTGAGAGACATATGAGGAGACCTAGCCTGGCACTCCAAGAATGTAGTGCTTCCTTCCACCCCGTACTGAACTGTCTCCAGAGTGTTCTTATTGGCTACAAAACAACACATGATGTACAGTTACAATTTTATTTGTGAGATAGCTATGGAGTGAAAAAAATACTGGTGTATACTATAGTCTTAGTACAAAGCGACACTCACTGCTGTAACCCCTGCACTGGCGGATAGGATTTCCATACTTCACATCTTGCCGACGACTCCGCCTAGAGGGGTCGAATCAGCAGCCACAGATATAAAATTTAACTTAAACACATTTTAAAAATGAGAAATCTGTATAAATACTCCTACTGCACTTCAGAGGTGTGAAGTAACAAAGTACAAATACTTTGTTACTGCATTTAAGTAGAATTTCCGCGTCTGCTGCACTTATGTATTCCCTGTCTACACAATCCTGACCCTCACCTCTTCTGTGAGGCAGAATATCTGGAGCAGGATTTGCCATCCCAGGCACAGTATGGGTCCCTGGCGAGACAGCAGTCAGCGCAGACTTCTCCATACACATCGCATCGATGGAGAGCCAAGTGGGTCACACCCAAGACTGATCCGACATACAGCTGTTGCTGTTAAAAGAAAAATAAATACAAATTAGAAATTAAAACAGCAACATACATCAGAGCAAAGGTCATTTAGTTTACAATTCTGGAAATCTCTAATATTTTCAAGGAAGAATTATAGAATTATATTTTTGGATTCTGGGCTACAAATAAAGTATGAATAATTGATTGAGGCTACTTGCATTGAGTTTCTAAGCCATCATCCTTAAATTGACATAACAAGGCTCAGGGTTAGGCTATACTCTAACCTATCCTAGAGTCCTGCGTCTGTTTTCAGAATAAGCAGCACTAAATTACACAAAATTGTCTTATGAATTTATAGTTGGATATCAGGTCTTGTTTGTGTATTATCATCATGCATTTTTTTCTTAGATTGCATATTTTCATATTTAATTTGATGACTGTCGTTCTCTGTCTGATTGCTGTAGCTGAACTATTTGGTCTGATCCAAATTACACTAACTTACCCTTTTTGATGAAATCTTCATAGTAGTGATTGGAGTGGGAACCTGAAGTGACACAATTAAAAAAATGTGAATGCTGGATTTGTTATTTTGTATCACAGATAACAAACATGGTGTATATAAATGTAGAGTAGGGCAAAAAGAGGATTAGTAGCAAAGTGACCAAGGCTGCAAGACTGACTTTGAACACCTCCACCTCCTCTAACACCAGCTCCTCGGTTTGCAAGTCATCTCTTGGCAGGACAATCACTTTCTGGACTGTACCTCGATCTGAAAGAGTGGGAAGAAGCAACTTTGTCTGAGCTCTGTTGATTTATTGGACTATTAATACCTTGACCTTGGTTTCGTCATTGTTATTCTAAAATATCTGCAACAGAGAACTGTTTTTTGGAAACCCGCACTATGACTCATTAATGTTTAAGAGACAAATTGTTTCAACATGCCCGTACAAACCTCCCAGATAAAGCCAAGGCCACAGAACTTAACAGTGCACAATGATAGGTGTGTAAGATTACAGTGCAATCATCAGAAAATGCCCAGTTTTGTTTTTAAAACACTTACCTGTGCCCAAGAATAGCACTTCATAGCTCCCGTCGGCAGCTGTCACTTGGTCGACAGCAATTGTGGTGAACTCATAGTCCACATTGGTTCTGACCACCAGGGGGCGCTTGTGCACTGGGTATACAGCATTGTACATAGTGGGGTGGTTTCTCATGAAGTTGATAACCTCATCTGGGTAATCCTTTGTGGATTTCAGGTTGGGGGTAAAAGTGCCTCCAGGACACTAGTAAGAAATCAGAAAATTTTTGTTGAGCAATTTACTTGTTTATTTTATATTCATGGCTCTAGTAACATATACATTATATGTTTTAACTCACAGTGCCAGGTCGAGGGTAGGGGATTTTCCCAGTGTATGGCACCCACTGATAGTTAGGGCCCTCCTTGTGGGCAAATGGCCCATTGAAGACCATACGGATGTCAGCCATAGAGTACACACACACTGCCGAGCCTTTAAACACAGATCTGGAGGAGGGCAGGAGGAAAAGGAAAAAAAAAAGAAAGGTGAACACATAAAGACAGCAGCTTGAGGATTCAGATTTTCTCACTCCCTGGGATAATTAGTGCGATAGCTCTCTGCGGCTGGTAGAATCTACTTCCTTCCCACGTACTCGCATACTTACAGGAACACACTGAAACATTATGACGCACAAACACACACTCAAACTGACTCAAGTAGAGTCAAGCTGTCTGACACACTGACATACAAACACCCACATACTGCAGAGAATCGCCAGAGTACAGGCTCTCGCCACTGTGTGGTGGGTGTACTATGTTTGTAACTTCTGTCATGGGCCCCTGTCATTAGCACCACATGTGTTTTTATCAGCTGGGTTTAAACATGCCTGATGCCTAAAGAGAAGATGGAAACAATAACAGTATTTGTTTCTCAAATACATTAATCAGGACATGTTTATTATGACTCTGCGCGCACCTCCTCCTGCTTTGTGTGCCATCAGAATCTCAGTTTACACGTCTGGTTGGTTGACTTGAATTTTAATGCTGTGTGCTGAATGACAACCTGCTATCAAACCTGACCTCTGAGGAACTTATAGGCTCAGTCAGCCTCCCAGAGGAATGCTACTCCCTCTGGGCTCCACATTCACTTTCTGTCTTGTCTTTGCATCCTGAATGTGACAGGCCACACAAATGCAACACCGCATTTCAACATCAGACAGAGCAGACACCTTTGGGCTCAGTGAAAAGAAATAAAAACCACAGGAGGGAATCAAAACACACTTTCTATCCAAAACTGCATCAAAGTTAGAGAGTTTGAAAAAGCCATCACACACTTACCCTGAAACTGAGAAGACTCCATAGATGACAGGATTCTTTGTGTCTTGAGTTGGCTGGATATACACGTCTCCTACAAGATAATGAAAAGATTTATAGCAATTAGTCAGAGTCATAAACCATAACAGGCAGCGCATGACGAAGTACTTGGATCCCTAAGTAGACTGCAACAGTTAAATGATATCGCATTAGTAGATATTCTGCAGGTTTGCTGGCAAAAATGCATGAAAAGTAGACAGAACCACTATGCACAAAATGGCCATGTAATGAGTGCAAATGCATAATTTTACTCCTGTGATACTCCTCCCTACTCTGACCTGTTTAAATCTGAAAAAATAAAACTATTAAAATGAACCTAACTAACCCAATGTAATTATACTTGTGACATTGAGACTTTTTCTTCCTTCGTTGTAAGTGAGCTCATCATGAATTGCGGTTATGAGAGTCTCAATGAGATCCTGAATCTAAACTCTTCCAAAGCTGAAACTATAGTTCCTGAGCCTCAGCAGGGAATATATGTGAAATAGAGATCTCTGGTGAAACATGGCTTTAATAGGAGCCATATGGATCTAGTGACTGTGGGACTGAGGCAATTTTGAGCCCTACATATCCTCTGATGGTTTCATTAGAGAAAAGTGCAAGGAAAAACAATAAGAAGGAAAACTGAAATAAATTTATTTTGTAGACAGGTAGAGCAGAAAAACACCCAGTTCCATTTCATGGTTTTTCATCAGTGGAAAAGAAGAAAAGTTCTCAAATCACTTGTTTGAAAAGGCCTTGGACAAAAAAATACCCTATAGTCAAAAGTCTTTAGAAAATACCAATTTCAGTGAATAGCCATGAAATCCTAGCCTCTCTTTTTATAACCCATGGTTATCTGAAAAGCTGAAAACAGGCAACAATAAGAGTGTGGATCCGCCTGCTCAGATTTCTCGCTCAAATATCAACTAACTGAAAGTAAGAAGGAGCATCGTAAAGAGCGAAAGGAAAGTTATGCATGTGGAACTGAAGGTGAAATGTAATAACACACGCTTTAATCTCTGTGCCCTCGACTTTACTCAGCATGCATTAGATAAACAAGAAGAAGCTTAAATCCACATGGCTTACATAAAAACATCATTCCTGACTCTGCAGAGCTCCTTAATAGACAAACTCCCTTTTGATCAGGAGTTTAAAATCTTTTCAGACATAAAAAAATCTCCTTACAGGCCAAGGTATGAAAATGACAGGTAATGGCTCCCTGCTTAAGCAAAAATTAACTTTTGGCAAACACTGGAGAAATTCATAACCCGTCCGACGCCAGTTTGACAGACCTCCTGGCTATAGAACGAGCGCAGTAAAAAAGAGAAAAGGCATAAATCAGTGACGAACTGGAACAAGTTGCATAATTCAAACTTTTGTTTCTGATGTGCCAGATCAGACAGAGTCTCTGAGGCGCTCTCAGCATCACATTAGCAGAGAAACATCTTTAATTGCTGTAAGCACAGAAAGAACACAAAGGGCTGGGATAAATAAGGTGTTGTGCTGTAAAAATAAAAGTGAAGGTGAATTACGCACTCAGTAAACAGTCACTGTGTGGAAGAAAGACTGTCAAATAAAGACAGATTGTATATTATTATCTCCCTAATATCCACTCTGAAAGATGTGCACCTAAAATGTGTTCTTAAAATGTCCAGTCGAAATGATTGCAGAGGAAATTTAAAAACAAAAAAAAACAAAACAAAACAAAAAATACACAAAGAGTGAGGACGTTTGGGTTTTATGGAGTTCAGTCAGTAAAAAAATAACTAGATTGAAAAAAAAATCAGAAGAAAACAAAAAAAGAATGCTTTTCTCCATAATTACATTTTGGAAAAAGGCAATAAAATCTTATAGGTCACAAATTAACTCTCATTTTTGTCTGACAGACATTTTTCATCACACTTGTGTCTGTGTGTTTCTTTCTCTCTGCTTTTATATTCCTCCTCTCCCTCCTCTCGGCAAAACACTGAAAGCTTTCTCTTCTGTTAGCCTCACCATCTGAATCTACTCCACTCTCTCCCCCGAGTCCTCATACAACCACTCCGATGCCTCTGCTGGGCTCCATCAGGACCAGCAGGACTGGAGACAGAATACATTTTTACTAGACTGTCTGTGGTTGTGGGAAGAGCGACCACAGAGCTGTGGGATGTTACATTGCACCTCAGGACTCAGAATGACCTCATCACGAGTGCTCATCTGCACTGAGGCTACAACTGACATGCCGTACAGTGGATGGACCACTAAAAGTACAGCAACACTGACAAAAGAGTGCTTTTCTGTCACAGACACTGAGTGCTCTTAACACACAACTAACATCTGCAAAGCCTCATCACCGCACAAGATTAGGCCTACTATAGATTCAGCTCATACCTGCTTGATGCACCGTTGCTGGATGAAATGTTTAATACTACTGTCAAAATGTACTGTGGACTGGCTTAGATGTTGAACTCAGGCAAAGTACAAATATAATCAGTTCAAAAGTTGTACAAAACAGGGTTTTGAAAGACTCAGGCATGAAGAAGGGTGTTGTGTTGGTGGTGCTTTATGTTGTTCAATGCAAGCCTGCACACTGTGTACATCAAGGCCATTATCTGAGTTGTAATTGATTACAGAAAATGCACCCTCTGCTGTTTAAAGTTTGAAGCCAATGCTACGTTCTAAAAACTGGCGTTCCTGAAAGGGTAAGCTAAAACAGAAAATCAATCCCTATAGACCCCCATGTCAAACTGCACAACTTTAAGACATAAATAAACACATCTACTCCTAAATGTTTTGGCATCTAGAAATTTTTTCACTTCAAGTGCAGGGAAAGCTGTACAATTGAGTTAAGGCTTAAAATTATGACTAAGTGTTGTTTTGCCTTGTTCAGCATTGTACTAAGAGACACTTTAAGGAGTTAAGGAGCTATTCAGTGCTTTCTGTAAATTCATTTTAAGTACTGTTTCAGGTAATAATAATAATAATAATAATAATAATAATAATAATAATAATCTTACTATAATGATCATAACGTATATCTGGTCCCTATCTCGTTAATCAATTTCAATGAAACTTACTATATAAACTATCTAGGGTGCCAGGATTATCAACATCTGTCTAGCTATTTAGGACACAGCAACGATTACAAATTATATACATTATGTGTAGCAGCTGATCCTAAAACGCATGGCAACATTACATGTACATTACGTATATGTGTACATTTTGCTTAACTTTTTAGTGCAGTGGCACTTTGCGGGTCACTTGGATGTGCTGCCATGCATATCTGTAAATAAGTGTTCATCAAACATGATGTTAATATTGCCTGTAATTTATAATACGTAACTCACAAAGAAGAAGAACAATAAATATATGTATTTATTGTTAATTTTTTTCCATGTTTATGAACAGCCATTTTTGCCATCTCATGATAAATGATAAATTAACATACATGTCTGTGTTTTCATATATAAGCAAAGCGAACAACAGGCCTAGCAAAAACAGTCTGTAGTAGTTTGCAGCTACTTAATAATAATATTAGGTAGGTGCAAACTTGGACTATCAGAACCTCCTGTTCCACTGGGGGCACTCACAAGGCAATTCAGACTGAATGGGAACATGGTGCCGTGACCAGTACTTTTCTTTTTTATTATGTTTTATATATACATATATAAGGCATAAAGGCAATTATAGAATTTGTTTTTGTACTGTAGTGAAATACGTTTTTCATTACTGTGAAAATAAGTTCCCAGCAAGCAAAATCTAGAGTAAAAACTAAAGAAGTAAAATCATTCCACCTGTCATTACAATGTTAAGGACACTACAAATCCCTCCTTAATCCCGTCAGTCATGTGAGGCTGTGATGATCCACAATGTGCTGGACTGATTCCTGCTGCTCATTATTTTGATTACTCTGTATGTGTGTGTATATGGTTCATTTTTCTAAAAACAAGGCTGTGAAACACTGATGGTGCTTGAAAGCAGGCTGATTACATTCTGACATTATGGACAGTACCTTTTTTAGGGTAACACCTACTTTACAAGAGGTTCAAAGGAATATACATGTCAAGATTAACATGTATGAGTCAGTGATACCTTAATCTAAAGCTGCAGCTTCTCAGGGATTCTTCCTGCTATTGCTGCACATAAGATGAGATGTGCTAAATGCTGTTGGATGTGTGTCCCTGGACTACAGTACAGTAAGCTGCTGGCCCACACGCACTGCAGCAAATGCCGAGTATATGTGGATTAACATCATGGTGAAAGTATGCAAAGCAAATGTGAAGAGAACTCTACAAATGATGAAGTTGTTGATACGGAATCTGTCAACAACAAGTCCATCTGCAGGGCCTTGTTTTGGATAGTCGCGGTTACGCAGCCATTTAAGAATTCTCACTTTCCATCTGCCAGGTTTTCTGTGGGGTCAGGATTCATTATGCGCTTTACATTAACTCCAAGCAAATGTGTTCCCTGAGTTGTATTAACTGAGCTGTAAAATGCAGCATAAAGTATTTTAGATAAGTTTATATTTTGAAAGACAAGGGTCCATTTCTCTTTTAAATATGCAAACTTTTACATTTTAGGTTTAGGGTGTTCAAAGTCCAGAGATGAAAGGGAGCATCAGAGAAGCTCTAAAAGGGTCAGGGATGCTGGGAAATAATTCAACTTACTTAGTTCATCAAAGTGTGTCTCAATGCCATCAGCTCCAGGCACTGAGCAGATGAGACGAGCCTTTAGAAATGTGCTCCACTTGTTCACCAGACAGCAGTGTCCACCATCATCGTTCTGAAAAGCAGAGACACACAGGAGTCATTCTCACACTGCTCCAAAAATTACTCAACGGGATGAGCTTGAGCAATATCTGACCAACAGCTGTTTTGAATAACTGGTATGTATAAATAAAGATGTGGCTTTGTGTTTTAGCTTGGCCAGTCTTCACAAGGCAGTCAGAAAACTTTTACTGCTGAGGTAAAGAATTAAGAACTGGGATGATTCATGGACCAGAAATCAGCACATTTCACAGTCAGAATGATTTATCGGTTAGCAGAATAAAATTTAATATTAGGTTTTATCTACTAACATTTCTGAGGAAAAAAAATGTTTCCAAGTTTCTTGTGAACTTGTTTTAATAATTAATCAATTAATTAATATCATCCAGAAACTTGTGTTGACTTTGATTTTTTTGGAGGACATTATTATTTGGACAATGTATGCTTTATTTAACCTCTAAAACATTTAAGACTGTTAACACACAAGATGTGAGAAAAACACAGCAACAGCAAAAAATAACCAACGACTGTGAGACTGTAAGGATGCTGAAAGTAACATTTAGCTCTAAGCTTCCTAGAACACCTAGACTGTCTTGTTTTTTTCATCTCTTTTGAATTACACACTTAAGGGATGCATCTTGCAAACACAAAACCCTTCAGAGAGGCATTTTTGTCTACGTGCAGATGCTTTGAAAGTTTTGAACACAGCTCAATTGTTTGTGTGTCTACAACACTACAGTGCTAATTAAACACAGGCTTTGCAAGGATGTCTCTGTATGTGTACAGACGTGGATTAAAGTCAACCCTGCTCTTCAACCCTTTCACCCTGAGGAAAAGAAATAAATAAAGGATCTCAAACTTAGCCTTTGAGGCAAATGACAAATACTTTGCTAAGCATCACTCTGCTGTACATAGTAATTATTAGTCAGAAAATAGTTTCTGATGATCATGGGGGACTTCCTTTATGGGCTTCAAACAGCCAGCAGAGCATAACTAAACATTACAGTGACACATAAACATTAAGTTTGATGACTGGTGTGATAACTCACCAGGCAGATCCGCCCAATCCTGGACTGCGTCATGGGACTCTGGCCCATTTCAGAAGCTTTCTCGCGGAAGAAGAAGTAGAGTTTATCGTCATTCTTTTCAGCACTGTCTGGAATGAGGTGTGCATGAACAAATGTGGGATCTGTAGGAAAGAAAAGGAAAAAAAATGTTTCCAATAGGAGTCTTGGAAAGTACATTATGTGTGCAGACAACATATTTAAAACCTATTTACAGCCACAAAAGTGTTTTTCAAAATGTCATGATGTCACACTGAAAGTGGCCTCCCATTAAACATTTTGTGAAATCACGTGTGGATTTATGAGTTGTGGCCAAACGTGCTGTGTGAGGTCACAGTGACCTTTGACCACCAAATCAAATCAGTTATTCCTTCGGTCCTCGTGAACCTTTGTGCCAAATGTCAAAAAGCTTCCTCATAGCATTCAAGAGAAAAGAAGTGGGACAGCCTGAAAACACATTGCCTCTGACCATGGCTGTATGTTGACTCTGTATTCTTTAGTTTACACATGAGTACCTGACCGTTATTTTAAGATGAATAAGGAAAACTGTCAATTATCATTTAACTTTCCCTAAAAACATTGGCCTGAAGAAAAATACTTGAGATCTTGAAAATCTTGTTTCATTCAGCATCTTAACCCTTTGAAATAAAATGCTTTTATTTTATTTATTTTTTTTATTAATACTGTTAAGGCAAAATAACAGCAGCCTAAAAACTAAACAGCACTTTGACACTCTAAACTTGCCCCTTTATTTCTTCCTAGTGACAATGCTCAATATGGCATCACAGTGTGCTCCCACTGGCTGATTCACTGGGTCAACACTGGACACACAACACAGAGTGCCCCTCCCCACTGTGACAGACCAGGGTCCCAAATGAGGACAAACCAAACCAAGAGGAAGGGGGATAACCAGGAACCATTTAATGGGGGAGGGGGGATATCTGTGACATCTCACATGGCTGATTAGCAGGACTCAGGTGTCCCGATTCAGTGAACCACTGCCAGGGGATTGTTGTCAGGGCAACAGGGTCAGAGGAAAATCTGGGAGCCTGCAGGATTTGGGGGGTGGGGGGGTTGGATGCTGTGACTGATTTGGCCATATCAAATGAAAGCTCTCAAACAGCATTTATGTCACTGAGCCAATCGCAGTTCATTCACAAAGCAAAGGCTACTCTGAGTCATTATTGACTTGCGCTAATTTCCTCCTGCAACTACACTATTGACCCTGTTGTCAGACTCTGCAGGCATGCAGTGAATAGTTAGTGTAGTGAATGGCATGCTTTGAGTCAATTGATCACTAGATCAACTGAAACTGACTGAAAAGGGAACATTCTCAAAATACACAGCTGTAGGATTTGACTATCTGCAGGATGGTATTGAAGCCTTGGCCAATAATCTAAAACATTACAGTAATGATCTTAAGAAACTGAGGAGTAAATAAAAACAGGTCTACAGCAAAATGAGTGAAAGAAGTAAATCCTGGACGCAGAATAAGCTGTGAGTTGAGGCATTACCATTCAACCATCTGGAGTTGTACTGATCAGTCCTCATGGCTGTCTGCTTCCCCAGTGTACGGAAGATAGCCGAGTCTGTTCCCATGAAATCAATGTACACTCCTGCATACAGTTCTCCATCTGTCAATCACAGATGAAATGCCAAGGTGAAGTCATGATGGATGAAAACATTTTCATGTTATACAGAACATGGTATCTACCATGCCAGAACTTCATTAAAAAGTGACGCCATCCTTCTAGGTTTCACCAGCGTCTGACTGATAGCACGCACAGCAGCTGTGGCCATTCAAAGGCAGGAATTTTAACACAGGACAGTGCCAAATTAAAGCATGTTCAGTCTGATTAAACTCAGCTCACAGGTGTCTGTGTCACGTTTCAGATAAAAATGCTATTCTCATAATTACTGTACTCATGCTTATTGGGCTAATCAGTGTAATTTGAAAGAACAGCTGCAATTACGAAGTCAACTTCACATCAGACA
>VVHJ01028804.1:25307-35315 GCA_015107715.1 Tylochromis polylepis
CTTCACATCAGACAGATTCGTGGTGTATAGGTTAGAGATCAAGCAAAGCCAGTCAGGTTTGACATGTTCGGCATAAACAGAAACTTTCTGTGCAGCACCTAGAAAAAAAAGCAGAAACTTGGAGCATTTGCTTTCTATACTGTGAACCTTATGAGGAGTTAAGTGGGGGCATAGCTTGTGAAACAGTAGTGTAAAAAAAAAAAAACTTAAACCAGGGAAATTCCACCTTCACGTTGTGTCAGTGCGGTATGCCTGTGCCCTGCCAACTATGTGAGACAACATTTAGATGATTTTCTTGGTGTTACAGTTTTGCTTGAGTCAGCTGTAACTGAGCTGACAAGGCACAGCAAAAAAGAGAGAGAGACGCTCTCCGCCTTTGTCCTTCACAAATACATATGCACGCTTGAGCACATGCACACACAGAGGGCAGGAGGTCACTGACCTGCAGCCATGTCTAACCACCTGTAAGCAGCTCATAACAAAAGACCACCCACTGACATGAGAGTGCACACGTCCATCTGACCAGCTAAATGACTACACTGACGTATCTGCATACCTGCTTAGACTTGAAACAGCTGACTGACTAATGACTGAGATGGTTATCAGTAAATTCATTTACTTATGTACATGTGATCATTTATCGACTTTCTCCATCTTGTGTGAATGTAAAATCAGTGTTTAGTTTTGAGATAGATAGATAGATAGATAGATAGATAGATAGATAGATAGATAGATAGATAGATAGATAGATAGATAGATAGATAGATAGATAGATAGATCTTTATTAATCCCTTGGGTAGGTTCCTTCAGGAAATTCAGTTTCCAGTAGCAGAACACTGACAGAAATTTGCATAGCAAATACTGGTTAACTTAAACCAATTTAAAGAAAAAAAAATCCAAAAGCTCTCTTTATTTACCCTTTTTTGTTTTTAAATGAACAATTAACTAATTAAAAGAGGAGTTTATCATCATGCACAACCGTCAAAAGTCTCCTAAAAATTCAGCAACATAGTGCTGCAGTGTCCAAGTGATCACCAGCAGTCCCATTCAGGAATACAAACTAAACACAAACTGCAGATCTTTTATGTCTTTCACGCCTGCACACGTCGTTGGAAGGAAAACAAAAGCTGATACTTACTGATCAAAGCAGAGACGCTGTTCAGCTTAGGGTCATAGGGACATTTTCCTTTCCCAGAATCCACTTTACCAGGTTCAAGGCGGAAAATGTATTCCTGTAATGGTAAAAGGTGAAGAAAAACATTAACCACATGGTAACAGATTTATTATGTTTAAGGAACTTTTTTGTGTGTATGTGTGTGTGTGTGTGGGTTAGGTGCGGTTTGGCTATATCATTTACTTTACAAGACTTACAAGTTTTAAAAAGGCGATGGCATTATCAAACTAATGTGATCAGTTGGTTAAATTGGTAATAATGATTAAGTCTGAGCGGTGACCCTATAGGCAGCTTTAATGGCTCTGCTAAGGGGAACAAATAGTGCACAAAAGCGGTTATCAGTCGATGGTGAGGTGGAGGAAAATGCTGACAGCAATTCAAAACTCATCCACCATGCTTCTCATGTTAGTGGCTCAAACAAGAATTCATTATTCCACAGTGCAAGAGGACATGTTGGAACATCTGTGTCAACACTGGGTACGTGTCTACATGGAGGTTATTCAGGCACTTCAAAGCTCACTGATGATGTCTGACAGGTAGGAAATATGTAAGGCAAAAAACATGTAAAGCTGTGTTTGTAACCTGAGCTTGGATATTGTTTTTTAGTAACAAGATACAGTATGACTCATAAATATGTGTGTGGTGATAAAAACGCTACCATTTGTGTAAATCAACGAAGATGACGACCGTGGTTTGGGTCAACGATTTTGTGCATTTGTCTGAAAACTTCAGTGGAAAAAAAGGGAACATTTTTTCCTGCATATTTTGTTTGTGTACATTTGCCGCTTAATACCGGTGCTAAAGATCTGAAAAAAAACAACAACTAGTCATTTACAAGATGCAGAACTTTTTTGTTCTTTCACAGTTCAGTTTTGAAAGCAGAGTTGATTGGAGGCTCAGTAGTTCAGCAAGCTGCCTCAATAACCCAAGACATTTAAAAGAAGAAATCTTTTTGTAGTTATGCTTTCCCCTTATTATTTTCCCCAACTGTAATGAAAAAAGTACTCCAGGTGGGCATAAAACTCTACAAAACTTTCAGCCCACCTTCGCCTCCAAAGGCTGTGATGTAGCGCTGTAGTCTGCTGCTCGACTTGTTCTCCCTCCAGACTGGGATGCCTGTTGGTAGTGGAACCCCTAAAAACAGAGACATGGCACAATGGCCATCTCATTACCGACGTACAACATCCCAGATTAAAGTAAAAGTCAACTGATGTCGACCATGACATAAAAAGAAGAGTAAATGTGTCAGAGCAAAAATGACTGGACGAAAGAAGTCGAGTCAAAGAAAAGTGGTTCTTAAAGATGGAAATAAAAATGTGAGTGGGTCAAAGTGGAGGTCAAAGTTGATCGAAGAGAGCCTATTGAGTGGCATTCATCATTTGATACCCATGTGCGATTAGACTCGGTGACATGCAAACGCAGCTGTAAAGCATGCAGGTTATATGGAACACATTAAATAGCAAACAACATATACATGAACATAATTACATCAACATATCAGAAAATACGTGTACACATGTCCACAGTATAACTGTTATTAGCAACCAAACTAAATGTTCAAGTTTTTTACATTTTTTGATGTGGAGCTCATCAGGCTGCAGAGAAAACTGTGAAGCAGCCTCAAAAAGTCACAAAAGCTGATGTACTTAAAGGAAAACATTTGCAGTTACGGGACAAAGTTTGGGCATGAACTGGGGATTAAAAAACGTGTGAAGCCCTTTGTATAAGAGGGAATATTTTCTGAACAACTGGTTTTTGTTTACATCTACTGTTACTGAAAAAAATCTTTACAGTGTGAAGTAACATAGCGTTTGGGCCTTAGGGGAGAAACTGAATGACAAGAGACAGACTGACCTTTACATTGAAATCTGAACCCTCCATTTGAACAGTGAGACTAAACAGGCAGGGCGGTGAATGCAAGTGTGTCGACTATAACTGGGTAGGCAGCTGCCGCAGCTCTGCGTGGCCATCAAGTGAGGGAGGGATGGAGGAAGGGACAGAGGGAGGGGTGAGCTACAAGGCTGATGATGGATGAGAGGCTCCATCAGTAATGATTGCCTTTCAGAGGTTTTCAGCAAGACAGCAAGACAGGCCACAGGGCCACTGTGTATAAAGTGGGGATGGAGGACCACAAGGAGAGGTATTTTCTATAGATATAGTGTCATCATGATATTCACAATGGTAAGAAAAGCTTATAGCCTCAATGGCCCCTAAGCAGCGGCACTTAGCTGCCTTACCAACTTCAATTTTGTAATATTAATGGTGATCTGGAGAGGACTAACCATGAGCTTTTTTCTTTGAGTCCTCCAGACCGTGAAAGAGTGCAAATCGATGAAAACTAATACGCAGAAAATGATGGAAGAGAGGCAAAGCCCATGAAACTAAAGCGCGAGAGCAGGAGGAGCGTCTCTGACCTGAGACTGATCAACAGATATGGTTCTTTAAGAAGTAGAGAATAGAGGTCAAAATGTCTCCATGGATTCCTGGCTTTGTCTTTGGTTACCTGTGACCTGCGTCCTCGGTCGACATAGGTGCAGATGGGGTTGTAGGCGCCTGTCCCACACACATACAGGTGGGTCCGGTTCCAGGGCTCAATCAGACGGATGAAGTTACCACATTCCCCCTGAGAGACAGCAAAACAAAACATCGACAGCATTAGGGGCTACAGTAAAACAAGATAATGAAAATGCAGTAGATAAAGGGGGTTGCTTAATATATAGTGCCCTATTGATGGTTAATAATTCCTCTGTCTCTGTAAAACCATCACATCTATCACTTCCTCTGATGGCTGGTTTTTGTTTGGCAGCGCTGTTCCGCTCTCTGTGTGTCAGGCTGGCTCTGGCTTCCAATCGGACCACACTCTCACAGTGAAAATGTTTCCAAACACCATTTAAGCATGCGGCTGAAACCAAGGAAAGCAGCGCCTCTGAGATGTTAAGTGTGGTTGCTTCAGGGATTGAGGTTAAACTCAATTCAGTGTTCTGTCAAACTTGACAAATGGGAACAATTTTGGTTAGAGCAAATAAGAGTGCTTGAATGAAAAAATGGGAATAAATGAAAAGGTTTTGAAATCCAATTAACTTTTCTTCTTTCTTTTTTTTTTAGACAAGCCATAAAGTCAAAAATGTGAAAAGCTCCACACTGATGGGCCTGAATTTAGAATTTTAATTTGTTAGTAGCGAAATTCAAGCAATGTCAGTGTTTTCCTTTTTTGGACTACAGAGAAAGAGGTGCTCTCAGTGAGCACAGCTCTGTGCTTTCTAGGTTTTTGCAATCTGTTTGCCTGACCAGCTGTCTGCCTTCCTGGTCACAATCCACCCAAATCAAAATTCCAACTACAGAAATGTTCAAGCCGATAAGCTCTGTTCAGATTTGTCTGTCGTGTTTTCTGCTAGTGACAGCTGGTGAAAAAGAAAGGAAGAACCAAGTAGATAAAAAAGATTGTATGCAGGATGGGGGATGAGCCATTTCGGCAGATTTTAACAGCATGACAGATGCACGAGTCAGAGGTTTCAGAAGATGTGTTTTTGTGCATGTGTGTGTTTATGCATGTGGGCCTATGTGTATCATTCAGGGCACAGTTGTGCTCCCCCACAGAGAGCACAGTGGGGCTGATTGCCTTTGACCTCCTGCCTGAACCAACATCCCCTCTGAATTGCTTCTGAATTGTCATCATTTGTCATTCACTAAAGAGCGGCCAAGACTGCTGTGATGTCTTGCAGTAGCCAGTCTTATTTCTTATTCTCTTATTCTATTGATGACATTTCAAACCCATCCCCTCACACACATACACAGACACTGATGCAGGCGCATATGAACATACGTAGGCCAATGTAGCCAGAGGCGCTGGGAGGCGTGGGTCACCAGACGTGCATAAATGAACATTCTAGTAGGATAAACAGCTGCCTGAGCTTTATACCAGCAGGAAGAGAAGGATTATTATCCACAGCCTCATCAAACTGTTGGTGCACACTGACTGTGCAGTCTCTCACCCCTAGCATGGATAAAACAAGTGCATATGTGTGTGTTTGAGGGTAGGAGGGGAGCAATGTGTGAACGAAATCAAAGGAGAGGAATCTGGTTTTTAAATGAATTTCAATGATGAGTTTCCATCCCTTCTTTGAGGGGGCTGCACAGGAGGTGCAAGGAGAGGTCTGAATGTCTCTGAAACCTTTTAAGACTTCATATGGGTCTGTAGCTTCCAGTGACTGATTCATTTTGGCTGTTTGTCTGAACAACAAAAGGTAAAATGATTACTGTGTGGAAAGAATGGAAAATAATAATAATAATTTGGCATTTCTAGACTGGGGCATGGAGTGTGTTTTCAGCTCTCATTGAAGATGGCTATTTTTTCCAAGTTTCAAGATCCTGCTTCAGCTAAATTGGTGGCATCTGTATGCAATTAGCTATCAGGGATTCAGAGGCACTAAATAAGAGCTTCATAACTAGTCGCACATTTGGAGGAGCTTGAAAATGTCCTCTGTTAACCCCAGTCCAACATTAAAATTGGGACCGTCACCAAAAAAGACAGGATTAAAACACACTGTTAAATTTAAACAGGGGTAACCCTGGAAACAAAGTGTTTACTTGGAGCAGGGCACAGCTCTGCTTTTAAAAAAAAACTATTATATGACATCAGTGTGACATCCCTATAGCTATCGTTATAAATAGAATGTAGAATCTGAATTTCTTTTAGTTTTAGACACTTTTTAAATTTCAGTTTGAAGTCCAGCTGAAGTCTGAGTGCTACTGAATAACCACATTATATGCATTATAAGGATAATTGTAGCATCGTGTCTTGGTTCAAAGATTAGCCAACGTCTCCAAAAGCTATCACTTGTACTATGCTAGTGTGCCTTCAGTGCTGATGATTTGATTTGAAAGCTCGCAACAACCAAAAATTCAGTATTTAGATAAAAATCAATTAACAATAGTAAGTTATTCTATATGGAACCAGAAAATGTTTGGAATTTTTGAGTTGTCAGAATTGCTTTTTGTTTTAAATACTTACATTGATGTCTTTCCCTGACAAAACACATTCAGTCTTCCTTTGGGGGGCAACAGGCCAGTGGATCTGACAGTGAAAAATACAAAAGCTGGTTAGCTGTAAACCCATGCTGAGCTTGGGCAGTTCAGTGTTTATGTAGAAACTTTCTTACTATGAGAGGCTCTTTGTTGATGTCATGTAGATCCAGAGAGAGTATATAATCTTTGCTGCCCACATACATGCGGTCATGGTCCTCGTCCATGCGAAGGATCCGATAGTCGGTCGAATTCAGCAAAAAGGAGAAGTGGTGAGCAGTGCCGGTAGACTTCAGCTCTATAAAGGGGCAAAAAAAGTGCAAAAATAAATGTTTTTGTTCATACTGAACCTGCAATTACTCTAGTAGAAAAACACACAATAAAACTGGAAAACCCAAACCACAGATATAGTCTCAGGAATTGTGCGCAGGCTGCCTTTTTCTGGCACACATACACACAACACACAAAGTATGCTATTGTTAAAGGCATGGTAACATACTAATGATGCCAAGCCTACCATCAAACTATCCTAGATTAATTTACAGATTATGTTTTTACCCCCCAATTACATCCTGCCATAATGGGGTTATGGTCAGACTAAATATGGGTATGGCGGGCTTGACTAAAGCAAGCAGACAAAAAATAACTCACAGGACTCCTAAATGAATGGCAACAGAGACACAAAAGATCAGTCACAAGTTATGGGAACAGTAAAAAGTCAAATACCATGCTGTTTATTACAACAGGCCACATGGTTGATAATATTCAGGGCCATGGAGTCTGAACCTCAGTTACATTTATCTTTTTCAGTTCTAACAAGCTGTGAAGGGGATGATGGACTTTGTAACAATCTCCTCTTGTGAAGTATCCACGAATGAACTGATGTGCTCCCTGGGAAGGAAAACAGCGCAGCATACTTTCCCCCATATTGCTGTTAAATCTATTTTGAAATGAAACTGATGGCTCAAATACTGCACAGGGAGGCTCAGTGGTGTGAAAGTGTGAGTTTCAGTGCTGCTGTACAAAAAGCAGATTTCTCCCCCGATCCTCTTATTATCTTTGGAGCAGCTCTGATAGGTGTATCTGTTTCTCTTGTCTTTCAGACTTTGCTTGAGAAAGCTGAGATTGCATTTGTGCCGTTCTGTTTGTAGAGAAAGCCTAAGGATCATATGGAAGGCCTGTTCAGGTTCCACTTTAATGGGACCATACAAATGCTCTTATGCTCTGTGTAGCCAAATCTAAGAGTCACTGGAGATGAAAAAAACTCCATATGGCAGCTATAACAACTTTCCTTAACCCGACCAAGGAAGAAAGTCTTACTTAGGGAAATAAAAGACACCATGAAGTTCTCCACCTGTACGGGACATGTTGAAATACTGACATGAATCCTCTCCTAGAGAGCTTCTTCGCTGTTGGTTTGCTGAGCTCCTTCAGAAACTGTGAAATGCTGCAGTCACGGTGCAGCATCATGGTATGTAGGTAGTAAACAGAAACAGACGTGCTTGTCACCCATGTAATTCTCATAAGATGCCTCCAAACACGTTAAACAGTTTAATAGTAACCCTGATATGCAATTTTGCTATGCTGTGGTGAAATTACATGTCAGGGTTTCATTTTTAAGTCTATTCTGTTCCCCAAATCCTGAAAAGCATTAAATCAAAAATAAGAAGAATATTTTCTGAGGTTTGATTTTTCGGTGTATTTGAGGGTTTCCAGGAAACACTGCCATGTGTAATCCAGGATTACTGTATTCATGCAAAAGTCGCACTCACAAACACATAGATAGCATCCTAAGACAGTGGAGCACCAGACTTCTTCTATAAACATCTTCCATCCTCATTTGCTAGTCAACTAAACACAGCCTGTTATCTGCTGTAGCAAGTCCAGCAGTCAAATGATACTGGAACTTCAGCCGTGACCCCACATTTATCACCTCTGCACTCAGATCTGCACACACACAGGCATCAGAAAGGGAGAGGACTGGCTGCCATAAATCAGACAGTTAGGTTACTGTAAACTAGACTAGATGGGCAGACAGACAGACAACCTACTACATTACAAGTAAACATTCAACTAAACATATCATCTGTTAATAGCAACCAGCTTCAAGTATCTGACAGCCTGCCATCTTTCTCTCTTGTGAATCTTCCATTCAGGATCACTGGATCGATGTGTTTCACCCTGAAGCAAATCAAATTTCATCCTGTCAGAAGTGACCTAATTAATCCAGATGTGAGGAAAAATGACCAGTCAATCGTACATGTGTGCTTAGCCTCATCACACTTCTACTAAAAAAGCTGCACTGGGAAAACTGAATAGGTATTAATGTGGGAACCATGATTTAACAGATATGAATTGAGGTACCTGTCCAAGATTATATGTCATTTATGCATCACCAGCATGAATTTCCCAACATCTACAGCACATCGGACTCATTCCATGTGAAATGGTAGATGAAATCACTTCTTGTGCAATAATAAACTCTCTTGGAAATCAGATATAAGATATATTTAATCAAATATGCCTATATTGCATAAAGTTAAAACTCGCAGGCCTAAAACACTCTTAAATTACAGCATTCTTTTTTAAATTCTGGCATATCTCAGTTATTGTGCTGAGCTATGGGGTAAAGTATATGACATCAATTTAAAACCCTTAACAACATTACAGAAAAGAGCAGTTAGGATAGCACACAAGATGGGTTCAAGATATCACACCATCTGAACTCTGTTAGTAAAACTCCATGATCTGTTTGAGTTGAAAATTTCATGAATTATGTTCAAAGCAATACGTGACTACCTTTTGTGATTTATAGAAAATGGCCAGTTCAGTAGATCAGTTTAACGTTGTCATGTTTATTTTGTTTCTCTTTTTTGTTTCTCTCTTTTGAGCATGTGAATGGACTCGGCTCAACTCAAAATACAATGCCTGTCAGATTTATAAAGTATACTGGCTCCTCTCATCCTGACATTTTAGTCGGTGCAAATGACGTGGCAAGCTTTCACAAAGAAGAAACATTACATCCCTGCAAGGTGAGACATGCTAAAACACATTTACCTTGAAATAATGCCTGAGGTGTGGTGAGATTAGTGGTGAAGTATGGTAACAGTCCACCTCAAACCACACATACACTCTATTGTCAGCACAAATTCATTTTCTCAAAAAGCATTCCTGTGGGTTAAGGAGCTCAGACTAAATGGTCCTTTGAAGCAGAGAAAAATGCTCCAAAAAACCCAAAAACAAAAACAGACATTTAACATGCAATTAAATGGCTGAATTTACCACCAGCTGGTACATTCAGCAATGATAGGGCACAAGTGCAATGATAGTACACCAGGTCCTGTGGTTTTTTTAAAGACCACAGGACCTGGTGTATATCACCCAGTTTCCCAGCAAGGTCTTTGTAATCACTATCAGACAGTCAGGCAAGCAGAACAACATTGTCTTTTTCTTTATCTATGACCTTTCCTCTAATTGTCTTCAGTTTGTTGAACAAAACTCAATTGACTCTGCAGAAATGTGAATAACATAGACTAGTCAACTGAGCCTTTAGTTATTCACCTACTGATGTGATCCCTCTGCTCTGCTCTGCGGTGTGGCAGCAATTTTTCACACCAGCCTATTAATCAATGAAAGACCCAGACAGACTTTTAATTCATTTGAAAGCCTGATGCTTAGCCTTGTCCACCCCAGCTGTAAAACTCAGAAACCAGTCTTACTTGTTATCATCTATCGTCCACCTGGGCCTTACACAGAGTTTCTGTCTGATTTCTCAGACCTTTTATCTGATTTAGTGCTCAACTCAGATAAAA
>VVHJ01028824.1:6850-19540 GCA_015107715.1 Tylochromis polylepis
GCACACACACACACACACACACACACACACACACACACACTCACATGAGGCACAGATAACCACTATAGTTAAAGGTACATGATGTCCACATCTCCACCTGAAAGAACCGAAAACACAGTAAACCCACACCTGCCCAAATCCTGACAGCGAGACCAAACAGGAGCAGAGATTAAAGTACAAGAACTGAAAAGAAAAAAGTGAAGAAAAAGAAAGGAATAAAAGAAGGAAAGAGGAATAAAGAACAGGAAAAATAAGGATCAAAAGAAAAGAGACGGAAAAGAAACGTAGAAAAAGAAAACAAAAAGAATTGGAAGGAAAAAAGAAGAAAGCTGAAAAGAAAGAAGTGGATGCAAAAAAAATGAGTGAAAACAGAACTAGTAAAGTAAAGTGACGAGGAAAACAAGGAGAGGAGAAAGAAAAGACTACAGAAAAGGAGGGAAAACAGAATAAAAATAAATGGTAGAAAATGGGGAACCAGACAACAAGCAAATCAAAAGTAAAATGTGTGCTAAAGGAACCTGGAAAGAAAACAAAGGGGATGAAATGTAGAAAGCAGGGAGAAAAAAGAGAAAAGTGTGAAACAAAATGAAAGAACTGAGAGCAAAGAAAAGAAAAGAAAACAAAAAGAAAAGAAAAGGAAGCAAACAGAACAATGAATGAAAGCAGAAGAAAAAGAGAAGGTAGAGAAGGCAAAATGAAAAAATGGGAAGAAGAAAATATAAAATGTAGAGATGAAAGTAGAGACAAGTAGAAAAGAAATGAAAGGTGTTGTGAATAAATGAGAAAACCAGAGAAGAAAAGAACAGAGAAAGAGCAACACTTGCAAGAAATGAGAAGAATATCGAAGAACAAAAGTGAGGACAAAAGATGAGAAAATTAGAAAAATTAACAAAAGAAGAATCAGAATAGTAGATGATAGAAGAGAGGGAAGAGAGAGGATAGAGCAAAGACAATAGAGGAACAGAGTAGCAGATGATGAGAAAGAAAAGATGACAGATGAGGAGGAGACAAGAGAAGAAGAACAGTAATTTGTCTTCGTTGTTTCAACAAAGAAAATTGAGCTTCTTTTTTGCCTTGGTGCTATTTATTATTAATTAGCATAACACTTGAGGTCCCACCGTCTCCTGTGTGTCTTTACATAAGGACTGCTTTCACTTTAACATAACATCTCATCTGTTGTGTTGATCATGCTCTGCCAATTCCAAGAAGTGTCTCTGTGTTCTTAATTAAGTCTCTGTTTGGTGACAATGACAGCATGTTTTTCTTTCTCAATTGTGTAACACAAGCAACATAATATTATCTATGTGTAATCGTTTAACTACAGAGCTTTCACATCATGCAGAAGTGTTAAAATCTGCAGTTTCTTCAATGGCCAATTGACACTGGCTTGAAATTCCCATGAATTCCTATGTTAACATTAAAGCTTTAAAAAACATGCTTGCAAAAGTTATTTATTGATCATTTTCCCTTTCATAATAACTGTGTGCAGAGTACAGTTAAAGTAATCAAACAGTCAAGATGTGATTGAAGTGCAGTTTCAGCTTTCATTCAAGCAGTTTAACAAAACTTAGAAATCACTATTTAGGAATGACAGTCATTTTTATAAATAGTTACCCATTTTAGTAGCTTAAATGTAATTAGACAAATTAATACAATTTTAAATTGTAATGTTTATTATTATTTTTAATACTTGGATGAAAACTTTTTGCAGTTAATGAGTGTCTGAAGTCTCAGACCCATGGGCATCACTGAATGCTGATTCCGCATTTAAAAACACGCTGCCAGGCATCTTCAGCTGCCGCTTGTTTGTGGGTCTCTCTGCCTTCAGTAACCAAAAAGCATGTTCTTTTGTGTTGAGATCAGGTGAATGCCCGTTAAAGGCTTTCCTTTTTATTTTCCCCAACCCTTGTGTTGTTTATTTTTTTTAGTATGCTTTGGGTCAGTATCTAATATTAAGGCAAAGCATGTATTAATGTCGACACGTCGGTTCATCGTGTCATTTCATGTTTTGCCTCTTCAAAGGTAACACTGCCTCCACCATATTTCACAGATAATGTGCAGTGCTTCAGACTGAGCTGCTCCTTTCCTTCTCCATAACTTTCTCTTCCTATCTTTCTGGTACAACTTGATCTTGGATTCATCAGTCAATTTTTTTCCCAGCGCTGTGCAGGCCCTTTTAGATGTTTTCTGACAAAGTCCAAAAGAAGTGCGTTCCTGTTGTTGAGTGTAATCAGTGGTTTGAACATTGTTATAAACTCTGTATTTCTTCGTGATTAAAGACCTTGACAATGATACACCTACGTCCTTTTTGACTTTACTAGATGTTGTGAAGTTGTTTTGCTTAAAATAGCAGTGTTCATCTGTGGTCTTTCAGGTCTTTTGGCGTTGCTGAGCAGTTCAGTGAAATCCTTTTTAAGAAAGTACGAGATTGTTGATTCAGCTGTTCCTTTTTTTTCAAAGTCTGTGACTGGTTAATTTTATTTGTTCAGTCTAATAATGACACTGGCGTGTGCATTAGTATCTCTTTGGGCTTCAAATTTAAAACTGCAGTGAAAAACTATGTAATGCAAGTTGACCACTTTGAATCAACTTCAGATATTATGTCTACTTTATTAGTGAAACTGCTTGTCTGTCAGTTGTACTTGTAGAAAATAGGGGACTATACATAAAAATGGCAATAATTTTTAACAGTTATTTCAAAATTTTTGTGTAGCCCCCTGAATTAAAACTGAAAGTCTGTGCTTCAGATCTTAAATGTACTGCAATTGTAAATTGTGCAACTTGTTCAGTTTTGCTTCCCCTATCTTGTCAGTTAGATTATGTCCAACTGTGTTCTCCAGGTGCTGCCTCTCTGCCCTGCTGGCTGGTTTAGTTTCTAGTGCCTTCCCAATATTTTGTAATTCTGGAAATAAAGTTGTTTTTGAGTTTGAGTTCGGCCTGAGAGTCCTCCATTTGGGTCTAATCCTGCCTTGCCTCACACAACATTTTATGACACATTCAGGTACTAATCAAAATTTGTTAGGTAGAAGCATATCACAGTAACTTACAAGGTCATAACAGTGCATTAAAACATATTGATCACTGGATTTTTAAATGATCTACAACTATTTAAGATTCAGTGAATGTTTGCATCCCCCCGTAACAGTAGTAAATATATCCTCTTGGATTACAATTTAGCAGCAGTTCTGACATGCCACACATTTAATGTCAGTTCCACTAGTAATATTTATTTGCCTTTTTGCCATTTCCATGTGGTCCATCTATGTTGTAAATATATTTATCTGAATAACTGAGTTCGGTGTATACTGTTAATAGCACGGCCCAGTGCGTATAATTCCATACTATAAAGTAATGAGGATGTGGTAATAATCTCACCCATATCATCTTTAAATATACATGCCACATGCCGTTGTTTGTGCACCATTAGGCATGAAAACATTTTAGTGTACATCACTCCATTAAACTTTAATGAAGCTTGTGTATGTTTAGAAATGCATAAATAGCTTGTGGGAATTTACTATGTCTTCAGTTAGAGTTTTAATGATAAAGACTCATTGATACCACAGGGTAATGCTTGCCTGCAGCCACTGCTGATGAATGTTTTAAGTGTTGAAATCTCCTCTAAGCACTCCCTAAAGCATTCTTTCAGCACCCTCTACCACCTGTCTAACCTGTGAATATACTGTCATATTGTCACAGTATGGGTTGAGACATATTCCACAACTCCCTGAATCCTATTTATTTATTTATTTTTAACTAGAAATTACTTTCTATGGCTGCAGGAGCCATTAAATTCTGCTGTTGTGACTGTTGTTTGTGTAGACTGCCTCTAGCCTACAATGATGCATCTATATATCATCACAAAGACACTGTAAAGATCTGTCTTGTGCATGATTCATCACCCTTCGTTAATCTCAGTATTTGCAACCCTGCAATTTTAGAAGCAAATCCCACTATCTCTTGAAGAAGGAATAAAGAGAACTAATTATGATTAATTATATTTTTTAATAGATTTTTTATTTTTTTAATGTCCTTTGACAGAAGGCATAAGCTGGGATAGGTATTTTATTTTGTGGGGGCTACTGGTCTACCATGCTTGTTTAATGGCTTTGATATTGCTATTAAGATCAGATCAGACCAGTCCAAAAGATCTAACCATGATGTATTGGTGCAACAGCAGCAAACTACACTGTGTGACCTCGTTTACGCTCCATAGTACTGCTTAAATTTCCTGTATGCCACTATTTTCATGTAACAAATCATTTTTTATTGCCAATGACTGAATGGATTATATAAATAGCTTAAAAAAATCAGAGTGCAGTATGCACGAGCAAGCAGTGACACTGTGATTTAACTGCATGTACAGTGTAAAGTGCCCGTGTGTGCGTGCGAGAGAAAGAGAGAGAGAGAGAGAGAGAGAGAGAGAGAGAGAGAGAGACTAGTAACACTTAAGGATTTTGCCATCCTGTTGTGATAGCTCTTTGCAGGGAGAGCTAGGGTAACAGCATTACTAAGTGAGACTGTGTTCATGTTAGTGTGACCATGGATCTGAGGGGTATACTATGAAGGAAGTTCAACACAGCCAGGCTTTCTGTACTTTAGCTGGCTCTGCAAAAACCTAAAACCCCAGTGGGTGATAACGGGTGTCATGACAGTGGTTGTCAACTTTTTCTGTTAAACTAGGCTGTCTGCTTCAGGTTTTGTGCTTGCCCAGATTAAGAGCACCACTACGAGCACCACCTACTACAATCAGAGACATCAGATGATGCTAAAACGGTGATTAAAAATCTTTGAAAATAAAAAACCAGCATCAGAAAAAACATCAACAGAAAAAGAAGAAATGTTTAATAAGACAGTTAGATTGCTTTTTTTGCACCAAATGAGACTGCATACAAAGTGTTGTACTTTTGCATGATGACAATAATGAGGCTCTATAATGCACTGTAAATAAAAGAATTAGTGTAAATGTGGGGCTTTCCAGTCAATTTTAAATCAAAACATAACCTGCTGGTGGTTAGGTTATGTTTTCAGCAACTTTTACCACAGCGATTTAGCCATGTAAAAACACAACCACTGATTTTCACAAAGGAAACTTTGACTTTAAACTTAACATAGCTTGCTAAGCCATTAATCTTTCTTCATAATACACCCCTCTGGTAGAAGGAAAGGAGGAGCTGGAATATTTGGCTAGAGCACAGGTGGAAATTCCAAAAAAAAGAACTCCCCCAAAAATCCCACTGTGGCTTTGTGTATGGAGATTTGTATTTTCTGAAATAAAAATTCCCTACAGGAAATGAAACAAAGTTGAATATGTGCATGCATGTCTGTATAAATTCACTTGTCTTTTTTTATTTTAATGGAGAAGTAGTGGTGAGGTCAATGGTATTAAGTGGAAACTCTGCCTACTTCAATAATTAACGAGCTCCATCTTTTCCAACTTTTGTTAAATGTACAAAAATGAAAACTTTATGAGCATTTCACGCATGAGAAGCTTGCTAATAATAAATAACTGAAATCGTGTTGCCTGCTGTTGCACTTCTATCTGAGTGAATCATTGGAATTTTCGCATTAAGACAAAAGTATGGTTCACTCTTGTCATCTCATGCCTCTCTTTTCTTCTAATGTGTTTCACTCTAATGGTTGCAGGAGGTTTTTTTTTTCTTTTCTTTTTTCAGTGAGCTGGGTAAGGAGTGTGTCAGGGTGGAAACTCGGTTGTTGTACACACATTTTGATTTTAGATTTTGTTTGTGTTAATATTTTTATATTTGAAATATTTTTGATAGTAAAGTATGCACTAGACTATTTTTTCCTTGTTCTCCTTCAGTATCTCTTATATAAATTGATGGAAAGTCTTCAAATCTTCATGTCATTTTGCTGGACTGAAGACTTAACTCGTTACATTTTGTTTTCTGGCCATAACTCAAGAATTGAAACACTATTTCATACAAATATCCCACTGATCTAGTGATATTAATCTTTGGAGCCAACCTTTGAGGACCATTTATACATATATATATATATCAAGTTTTCAAGTTTTACTACTGTTTGATGGTCAGTTACTGACAATCAAACTGACCTTTTTGGTGTGACACAGGGGGTCGCGGACTGGGCTCTCGGCCTGTGTGACTGAGCCTTTAACGTTTTCTGCCACTTCAGGTCTACAAGACTAAAAGCACCATGCAGTAATTATCATTAAAATGCAATTCACCTGCTTAAATATATACAAGCTGTCATAATCCATTTTATTGCATCAGTTTGTTGCAGTTAATTTATACTGGCAGCCTGGCAGTGCAAAAACCAAAAAAATTAAGACCAACACACCAATTCCCTTTGATGTACTGCATGATACAAAGATTTTTTTTCTTTGTTGTAATTATTATTATTATTATTATTTTAAATATAATGAATCTTTTCATTTTGTACTACTTACCAGGGAGCAGAGCACTGCTGACTGAGTAGAGGCGCAGAGACAGATAGTACCTACAGCCTTTGCGGAGGGGATACTGAGACACAAGCCCAGATTTACTGAGTGGTACCAAACTGCGCTGGAGGAGTGGAAAGTTCTGTGGAGTATCTACTAACCTCTGCACTAATTTATAAACAAAAGTACAGCAAATTAATTTTGATAATGACCATGACTCTACCGGGAACAGCACAAATTGGCAGGTTAGAACAGACCTGAGTGGTGGACAAATCAAGATAACAGCACTAGTTTTAGGCATGTACATGCAAGCACTTCTCTCTGAAAACAGCATGCCAAATTAGATCAACAAGAGAATGCCTAATGAGAATCACTTTGTTTTTTTTTCTTTTTTCTCTTTTTATTACATTAGGACATACTCTTTGGTTAGGAATCTTCTGGGGACTCTTAGCGGCCTTGCAACTTTGTGCAATTGTTCTCCGAATAAGTTCAGTTAGGTTCTGCTCTGTTTCATCAAAATACCAGTAATTTTGACAAACTGAAATTTTTAGGGCGTGACATTTGGGGCCTAGAATCAGTAACAGTACAGAGACAAAGTTTTTGTACTGTACTTACAATTTGAGTAATCCATCTGCACCAGGGACTCTGGCACACTTGATCGAATAACTTCTCTCCCTGGCATTCCAAACAAATCAGTTTGCAACTAGACATAAAGATTGCCTACCTTACCAACTTGATTTGATCAGAAATAAAAATTTGGTACCAAGTCACCAGAAGCACAGGAAATTGTTATCTTTATTTGAGGAAGAAAACATGCCTCTTAATTTTGTCTTTTTTTCCCCTGTGGTACTGAAAATGGATTTGAATATGTGCTGTTTTTAGATGTATGATACATACATACATATAACAAATACATATTGTCTATTCAGTCTTCCTTAATAGTCCAAATCTTCAGCACATCCCTCTGTATTGATAATTAATACACCTCACTTGATGTTCTCTATATCTCTATTTCTGCATCTTTTCTGAGGTCCATGGCAGGCTGTGTTTTGCTCTTTACTAACACATTTCCTCCCACTCTCGTATGGAACTCAGCATTCCTTGTGGCTGTAATGCAATTAAGAAACCTCTGAGAGCAATTTGTGGAGGAGATTCTGAATACAATGACAAGTGAAAAATGAAGAGAACATATCAATAAGTATTCAATTAATTAGTGCAAGAGGATGGAATGAAATGTCTCCCTTCATACACTGGGAGTTATCTGAACAAAGAAAATCATCATGCTTTCCAACAATTAGCTTTCATAAATCCCTTTCAAAATACAGAGTTTGGTACTGCTCAGATAGTTTTGCTAAGTCCATCAGTTCAGTCTACACTGCTATATAAAATATTCAGCTACCCCCCTTCTTTATATTTTGCTTCTGAGCCACTCATTTGTTGGATTTTTAAAGCAGACCATTCTTTCTGTAGGTCTTTCCAGCTTCTTTTCTTTCCTTGTACCTTGCCATTTTCAGAGGAAGCCATTTAAGTCTGACATATAAATCATTCAAATATAAATAGTATTGCAAGCCAGTGATTTGGGCAAATCTTGGCAAAACTGATGGAAGTATGATCAGAGGAAAGTACTGATCCACCATGCAATGCCATTTGGAAAGCATCTGATGGGCAAAAGCTTACTGCCAATGCAGTAAAAGCATACCTGGAAAAAATACTCAATGGCACACTTTCTATCATAGACTGGCCTCCCCAGAGCCCATACCTTAGGATTAAAGTACTGTGTGGCATCACCTTGACAGAGGACAGGACAAAAGGCAGCCAATATCCAAAGAAGAGGTTTGGAATGTCCTTCAAGAAAAGCCCAAAGAACTATTTGTGAAGACTACTTGAAGAACTTAGACGAAAGCTTTCTTAAATGAGTTCGGGTTGTCTTAAAGAATAAAGGTGGTCATACCACTTAATGATTTTAAGCTGATTAGAATTTTACAGACACTGTTTTTACTTCATATACAGATTTTTTTTCATTTATGTTTGCACATGTTTCAATAAATCGCTGCATCGATTTCTCATTCCTAGTAAAATATAAAGAAATGAAGAGTCAACACTTTTGCACAATACTCTCTTTTTTAAGTCACCATGGCCTTCCAGTAGATATCCCAGGATTTGCAAGCCAAGACTGAACATCCCCTCTCCTACTCAGCCCTGTTTTAAATCCCACTTGTAAATGCTTTACAGGGTGATGTCCTTGTTTGCAGTCCATTTGTCTTGCCAGGTTTCCCATGTTTTGTGTATTGATTTGCTGCTGCCTGCTGTCATGCCAGGGACCAGAGGAGACCTTGAGAGGAGGGACAGCCAGTAATGGAGTCATCTCCTCCTCGTTATCCCCAGTGTCCGAATGACTCCTGCCTGACCTTCACCTTCTCTTTTAAAATAAGAGATGACAGGCTGCCCTGTTGGCCCATTACATGCCATGGAGCAGTGACAGACATGTGCTTTGTTTTTCTTGTTCATCCACCTGGTAGTCTCAACTGACAACTGTCTAAGGCATAATTTCATATAAAAAGAACAGATGTGGGAGGACATCATGTTTCAGATAGAAAGCATCAAGGGACAGGAGAGAAGCAATAATGGAATTGTCCACTATTCAGATGAGATCATGTCTTCATGTAATTTAAGGGAAGATGGGATTTTATTCATCCCCAGACAGAAAATTTAATGTGTCAGCAGAACAAGAAGAAGGTAGTAAATGGCATTAAAAAGTCATCAACTTTATGTACTGCATAACAGTGCACCAAAATCTACTGTATAGATTAACTCTGTCTGTAAACATATTTTATAACTTCTTTTAAAGCACCTTCTAGTGACAGCCACTTAAAATCAGCAGTAGCTGTAAAGGCTGTAATGCATTGTATTAGATAGTTGCTGTAATTCAAACATGGTCTCTCCTGTAAATTGTCACATATGGATCTGTTGGTGTAACCTTTAATACACTGGTTACCCCTTAAAATTTTTCTGGATGCAGAATTCATATTGTACTTCTACGTATATTGTAGCCCAAATCAGATACTAAACTTTTACCTAACCAAAAAGCAGTGCAAAAACTAGTGTTAAAGACTGAAAATTTGAGAATAACTTTAGGCCTCTTTAGTTAAATAGAAAGCTGTTTAGATAACATATGCTCAATGATGGCTGTTTATTAACAACTCAGTGTAGTGCACCATTTAAATTGAGGGATTACACAATAGAATCTCAGTAAAGTAAGTGATCATTAGTTGTGGCTTGGTGCCATTTAGCAGCTGATGGATATGAAGAGATCATTTGAGAAAGTAATGAGTCACTTTGTAGTTAGAAGCTTATCAGTAATAGGTGTTTAGCAACAACCTGCTGTTCATTTGTAAGCTGACATGGTCCAGGGATGTCATTTATTGCTTGAAGGCTACAAAACTCAACATGTGTTACCTTAAAGTACATAAAAAGCAACACAATGCACAGTAGGAATGTATAAAAAAATAAAATAAATAGATAAAAATAAAATAAATAAATACTGCTATCAGTTTGTGATTGCATGGAATCATGTTGGAAATTCAATTCAGTTGAATTGATTGTAATTTATATAGTGCCAAATCACAATAACAGTTCCACTTTATATTGTAAAGTAAAGACCCTACAATAATAATTTAAAAAACAAAAAACAAAACTCCATCAATCATATAATTGATGGGGTTTATGAGCACGCACTTTGATGACAGTGTAAAGGAAAAACTCCCTTTTAACAGGAAGAAACCTCCAGCAGAACCAGGCTCTAAGATGGACTATCTTACAAGTATATGATAAATCACTGAAAATTGCAAATCTGTTATCATTTGTGATCACAGAATTTCTCATTAAAAAAAAATTCACTTTAACCACTTACATTATGAATTCAGCCAGTCCAGGGTGTTTCACAGTCAACCTCTGGGCCAGTAGTTGGTCTCTTAAACTACACTGCCCAAACAAAATTAAAGGAACACTTTTGAATCAGAATATGAAGTTAATTAAACCTCTGGGATATTTATCTTGTCGGTTCAGTAGCAGAGGGGGTGCTACTAATCACTTTCAGTTACAGGGGCAACAATGAGACCCCCCCCAAAAAAAATTTCTGACTGTTTTTCACTAGTTTGCATGTGAGACAGAGTCACTATTGGTAGCATAAAGTGATACTTGGACCCTACAGAGGTTGCACAGGTAGTCCAACTCCTCCAGGATGGCACATCAATATGTGTCATTGCCTGAAGATCTGCTGTGTCTCCCAGCACAGTCTCAGCAAGCAGGGTATTCCAGGAGACGGACTGTTACTTTCTCAAAGCTGGACAGGGGTGTAGAAGGTCATTAATGGATCTGGTATCTGCTCCTTTGTGCAAAGAGGAACAGGATAAGTACTGCCAGAGCCCTACCAAATGACCTAAACCAGGCCAGGTGAGACCTGGTGAGAATGTCTCTGACCAAACAATCCTATACAGACTTCATGATGGTGGCCTGATAGTCTGAAACACTCTAGTAGGCCCTGTGATCACTGCCTGACATTGTAGAGCCTGATTGGCCTTTGTCATAGAATACCAGAACTGGCAGGTCCACCAATGGCACCCTGTTCTTTTCACAGTTGAAAGCAGGTTCACTCTAAACACATGTGACAGATATGAACAGGTTTGGAGAAGCCATGGAGAACGTCATGCTGTCTGCAATATTATTCGGAATGACCGGTTTGTGTGTGGAAAGCTGCGACCAAGTGTTGAGAAAAAAACACGTGCGAACTGTGTGTGCAGGTCCTCATTGATATCACAGTGGTGCCGAAACCCAGGATTGTGGCATTGTGGTACCTTGACCAGGCCAGCCAGTGGAGGCGCTGGCCCGAATGGTGGCCGAGCTGGCGGCCAGGCAGAGGGAGCAGGCGGCGGTGTTTCGCCGCCAAATGGAACAGCTGCAGGACCAGTCCAAGCGCCGGATGCAGCTAATAGAAAGTCTGGCAGCTCCTGGCTGGCACTGCTGCCACCCCCACCAGTGTCCCTCGACTGCATGGGGGAGGGAGGTGACCACCATGCCTTTTCGGACAGCGCGCGAGAGAGACCTGCTCAACCTGAGCCGGAGGTCAGCGCACAAGAGAGACCTGCTTTGCCCGCGCCCAAGGTTGCCGCGCCGTCTGGACCTGCCTCGTCTTTTCCAGAGGCCAGCGTGCCATCTGGACATGCGCGCTGGCCACCTGTCAAGCCACCCGTGAGCCGCAGTCCACGCCGTGGTATGGCCTGGTATGGCCTGGTATGGCCGCAAGGGGGGGCTAGGCTGCAGGGGAGCCTGTGACACACCAGAGCTCCATCAACTCGTCACGCCTCCCCTGTTTTAAAGAGTGTACCGGGACCTGAGTTGTGGTGGTTGTGTGTGGCTGTAGCTGGAAAGCTGCAGCTGAGGTTTAGAGTAAACAGCAACCAGAATAAAGAAGTGCTGAATGTACGAACTATGTGGTCGGGTTCGTCATTCTTGTGCCACAAGCTCATTTCCAGCTCCTTATTTTTATTCTTAGACTCTATTACTGGGATCATTCATTGTTCAAACTACACTTATTTTGAACAGGCACGACGGGCAGCTATGTGGATCAGTGACTTTCTGGTCCACACTCCAAGCCAGCTGGTGGCAGTATTGCACCACCAACTGCCAAAAAAACGACAAAGAAGAGCAACGCGGGCCCTTCAATGCAGGTTGCTGAGAAAGATGTACCCTCAGGCCCCCTCCTCGATTCAGAGCTGGTCTTTCCCTTTTCGCATACTTCTTCAGAAGTCACTTGGATGAGTGACGAAACGTTTCTCCCACTGAAAACGTTACGTCCAGATGAACAGAATCAACTTTTTGGATTTACTTACCTGGATGATTGAGCATGCATCAAGACACCTTAATGTTGGTTCACATGCAATAGAAGTGGTAAAGATTATTGCATAATTTCATTGTTAAATTGTTTTTTGTTTAATATTAGTACTTGAACTTGATTGCACTTTTCTGTTCAGCAGATGATTAATGGGCATATGAATTGATCAGTAGTTACCAGACAAAAATCTATATTGTTAATTAAATTAAAAAGAAAATGTTTTTGTTGGTTCATTTAAAATGTTCGGACCCCAGATTGATTGGAGGTAGTGGACCTCCTTCTATTTTAGTTGGGGGCCCCTGCTCTACAGGCTGTTTAGCTGGAGACCTCTGGAGATCCCTCAGAGCATTCTGAGGGGTCCACCGTGTTATCAGTGAAC
>VVHJ01028825.1:11375-32984 GCA_015107715.1 Tylochromis polylepis
CGTCTTTATTGTCATGCATTTCTTTGTTTCCATGTGTCGTGTCTTTGATTTCAGCAGTGGGTTAGAAGAAGTCTGCACTACTACAGAGGTTTGGTTGTACAACAAAGTCATATAAAAATCTCTTGAACTTCCCAGGTTTTACTTTTCTTTATTTACCAGGTGTTCTGTTTCCACATCCTTTACAGTTCCCTTTACAGTATCATTGCAGATTTTAATCTTGTGGTGAAATACCACTGTAACACTGATAGTTAACTATCTTAGGTACTCTGTCCTGTTAAGTGTTGGGAATGTTGAGTGTCCACTCAGTTGGTTCAAATAGGAACTTACAAAAACCCTAAAGAACTGAGTTACCAGGAGGGACTCTGGCATTGCACTAACCTATGGTATGAAGCTGTAGCACAGATAAAAGACAACAAAAGCCAGCATTATACAGTAGCATCCAGATACTTGGATGCACTGTATAAGAAAACCTACCCAAAGTCTTCAGTTCCAAAAAGCCAATGCAGAACTCTTAAACCTGTATTAATTATAATAGTCAGTAGGGGTCAACTCTTCAGATTGAAGAAAGAAGAATGATTGTATAGAAAGCTATAAAGAAATTATATACTGTTTATTACACTATATATACACACTATATACACTATATATACACTTGATTTATGATTTGATTTAACAAAAATCATGTCACAAGTTTTAAGACTAAGACTAAGGCTTCAGTCACAAAAGACTGCCTGAACTGGTTGGTGACTGCCTGAAAACCTCTGCTGGCTAGGGAAAAATGTGTAGTCCCTTACCAGTTGAATGGTGTGTGGTTCCTGGAGGTTGCTGGCCATCACTGGGTCAAATCGACGGCAAAGAGGTCACTGCACCGAAAACCTCCTTGTGATTGTGATTGCTTTAGTCACTAGCAGATTGTTGCTAGTAGCCTGTAGTTTGTTTGGAAGATGCCAACTTGTTTGCAAGCATTCACTAACCAATCACCGAATGGTTGTGGATCTTGATAAAGTGTGACACAACGTTTTCCTTCAAAGTAAAAGTTGTACCTTACCCTGAAAAATAACATTTTTCAAAGGTTTGAAGGCAAACACCATGTCCAGTTGACATTACACATTTCTCTGTTTCACCATCACTTAGCCCATAGCTGGGGAGTGTTTGCAAACAAACTATGGGCCTACGTAGCTATCTGCTAGCAACCAGTCCAATCACACGGAGGTTTTCAGTGCAGTACCCCATGACTCTTCGCAAACAATTTCATCTTGTGACTGCTTGCTGCATCCAGCAATCACTCACATTGGGTGGGGAATACACACTTTTCTGGTGATTACCAATTGTTCTCTAGGTCTTTGTGACTGAGGACTAACTTGTCTGATTGGGGTTCAAACCACAAAGACTGAGACAGCCAATGAGCCTGAATTCAAGGCTCAAAACAAGAGTAACGATATATCTTATGTATTATGTCACTGTTCTTTATCACGTTTCTTCTGAGAATGCTGATTGTCTCTGTCTTTTAACTTGGCATCATAGAGAGCAACCTGAGTTTGCTCATATCTACCACTAAAAAATTCTCACTGCGGGTTTGTAAGTACATGCAGAATAATATCCAACTTCCCTGCTGCTTATTTGTCCAACAAACTGAACATTGGCGCTGAAATTAAAGTTTGTATCAAATGTTAGTGAAACTGTTTCAGGAGTACACTAATTTCCCGCACTATGTGGTCACAAAGAACAAAACCTGGTTTTCTTTTGAAGAGTGGTTGCCAAAGGGCTGGTTCTACTCTGAAAAGTAAGTAACCATCTGGCCCTGTGTACCTGACCTCAGGTGGTGGACCCTGCTGCCAGATTTGACAGAAACCTCCCCATTACAGTTTCGCTTGTATGCATTTGTGTGCCTGTGCATGCAATATATTTTACGTTGCATACAAAGTAGGAGGCTTTGTAGTCATGCAGTCATTTGAAAATCACCATTTGTCAGAAACAAAACTGATTATGACAACTGTTTTCATCCAGTTAAGGCAGTCCGTTATGTTCAAGTTAATCAGTAATGCCAAACTGATTTCATAGTCCTTACCTGTTAAAATGTTTGTTCTGTGTAGAGTTGTGAATATTCAGTTGTTGTAACCCTTTTCACCCTAGTTTGCCCTTTCCTTTTTTTCTATTTCCAAATACATCACTCCCCTTTCACTTCCCTTTTTGCCCCTCATACTCGTGTCTCTGCTCCCCTTATTTTCTCATTCCACTTTACCTCTTTTACTTCATTCTGTCATCCATGCTACTCGCTCATCCTTTCATCTGTCTGTCTCTATTCGGAGCCTTCATTCCTTATGTCTTCGGTCTTTCTCTCTGCTGTCACACTTTTATCCCTTCCCCTCTTATCCTTCCTGTCTCATCTCATCCCACTTCGCACTCATCCTTTCATCCATTTCCCGTTCTGTCACTTTAGTTACTTTACTGACTGTTTATCAGAGACTGTTTTGACTAAACAGTGTACAAAATGTCACTTTCAAAAACCCAGAGCAACAGTTTCTTTAGTCAAAACCACACTGAGTTCTCACTGTTATTATAGCACCTAATCATTAATATCTGCAGCACATCCAGTTCATGACACCTCCCTTGTTGGGCTCTGTTGTTGGGTCAGTTCCCAGTCCTGTTCACTGGATTGCTAAACGCTGGCAAAATCTCACTGGTCAAGGACTGTCCTGCAAAGCACCACGCAGCCCAGACACTCATCAAGTTTCATGCCGCTCCCTGTGCATGAAGTGTGTGTGTCTGTGTGTGTCCGATCCATGATTCTTTAATTCCTGAAAGAGCCTGCCTTTTTAGAATAAGGACATCTACGCTGAGGACCAGTGTTTTGACCCTAAGGGCCCAATTTTTTTATAGCAGTGCAATAACCAACACATGCAGAGCGCTCACTGTTTTAATTTCCCGACCTTGGAATTCACTTTGTGTATCTGTGTGATATTTTGGTGCCAGGTGCAGAGCACACAGTGCACAGGTGGGAGGCTCATTTAAATGAGGCGCTGCAAAGCAAGCGGTTGGTATTTGAAAATGTGTCTTGGATTTCTGTGCTGAGAAAAGATGTTGTTATCGTATTAAAAACTGGATTTGCAGATGCTTACATGAGGTAGAAAATGCACTCAGGGTGTCCGTTGTGTTTTGATAAGAGAGACAGAATTCAAACAAAACTCTATCTTTATGGGGTTTTTTATAGAGCTAAATCACTTTTATGATCAAGGATGGCTCGAGCTCATTAAAGGAGAAATCCACCGATTTTTTTCATACAGTATAAAGGTTGGTTTACTCATTGTATAGAGTACCACTCAGCCCGTGAAGAGTTATACAATATATGGTTATACTAACTGACCTGACATTGGGCCAAAAGTGGGGTACACCCTAGACAGTTTGCCAGTCTATCACATGGCTAACACAGAGAGACAACCACATACTCACATAAACACCCATGGACCATTTAAGATCACCAGTTAACGTGACAGTCATGTTTCTGGACTGGAGGAGGACACCAGAACATCCGGCAGAGGGGGAACGTGCAAACCCCATACAGGAAAACCCCAGCCAACCAGCAGATTTGAAGACATGACCTTCTTATTGCTGCAAGGCTACTGAACACTGGAATAAAATTTTTAAGATTAAAAAAAGATAATTAAACAGGTTATATTATGAAACTGTCTATATTTTTAGAGCCAAAGTTGGTGTAAAAATTAAACAAATACTTTTAGATGATGAGGAAGAAATTCCAGGCTCAGATAAAGTAAAGACCACTGTCTGCCCTGCAGCTGCAGCACTAAGTGAGGAAGAGCTTGTCTGCCTAGCACACTGTGGGTTAGAGGTAGGGGATGTGAGTGCAGGTGCGCTCCTGCAATGACTAGACACCTACCCTAGAATTTACCGATTACAATTGTCTCATTGTCTTTTTTAATCATTGTAATTAGGCCATATCTTTTCTGGCTAACATAAAAATTTACATCTTTTACTGTTGAACCTGACTGGGATGATAGAGCACTGAGTAATGAATGGGTGTAACCAGTTTAATTTTTGTATTTGTTACACACATGATGATCTCGCCTGCTGTCGTATGACGGTGCTTATATAGAAGGAAGCCTCCAGGTGAAAATGAGCTTTAGTTGGCCTAAGCTAATTTTGCTGTCAGTGTGCTTGTTCTTTCTTTAGTCTTACTGTAGGTATCACCCTTTTTTGTAGTTAGGCTTGGGAGTACTTAATCTAAGGTTGACTAGTTGCTTGGTCTTAACCAGGGAAAATGTTTCAGTGAAATAACAGCACTATGTTAGATATTTTGAGTTGGTGGAGCTTTGTAAATACTTGGGACTAAAAATCACAATGTCCTTGACATTTGTGTTGCTAGCAGGGCAGAATCGTAACTTAAAGCTCCAGTGTGTGAATTTCCTGATGTACCACTGCTCAAAGTTTTCAATAAGTCCAATAGAGAGGGCACACAGTCACTGACAAATATGCAGTTAGCATTCACCCACATTCGCACGGGCTGGCAGTCATAATTCACCTGTCAGCTAATTATACCTTTGGACAAGCTGCCCTCTCTTGCACAGCGTGAGATGCAGCCATGCAAAGGTGGATGAATACAGGTGTTGGGTGTGCATCTGCCTCCATCCAACCACGTGACCCCTCTGAATAACTTCCATCTCAGCTTCACTACAATTAGAGTAAAAATGATCCTTGCTGCAAGGTGCTGCAATTAGAGTCTTGTCCGTGCTGGACAGCTCTGATGAAGGGCTATTAGAGGGCCAAGGAAGATAGAGACACCCCTCCCACCCCACCAACACCACCACCACCACGCACACACCATCATCACCATCTTCAGTATCCGTTACCACAACCCCCACCACCCGTCCTTCTTCCTCAAAATCCATCACCATTACCACCAAACTTTCCAAGGCAACTTCTCTGAGCAAGAGTCATTCTAACCTGGCAGCTCTCTCCCTGCCATTATTTCTTCCTCTCTCCTCTGCATCTGTCTCATTTCCTGCCACAGATTCATATATATTTCGGGATAAGTGCTCTCCATGAATCTTACACCTGCTTTCGCTATCTCTCGCTCTCTCTCCCTTTTCCAACTTCTGTCTTTCATCTCCTCTCTTTCCTTCTGTTCATCCCTGCGTCTATTCATCTTCCTTTCTCTAGTCTGTGTAAGTGCTTCTCTCTCTGGCTCTCTCTCTCTTCCTTCCATTTTTTTCCCCCTCAGAGTCATGCTCCCATTTTAATAGCTCAATTTCTCTTATTCTCCCCTTATCTTCTCTAATTTGATGCATTTCACCTGGCTTGAATCATTTTGCCCGTATCCATCCATCTCCTCCTTCCACTACTCTCACACCTATTTTAATACTCCAAAGCCTCTATTTGTCTCTGAAAATGAATATATTGTGTGGTGCCTGTGAACTCTGAATCCTAAAATCCTTATTGTAACAGGAGATTATGGTATGGTATGATCTGGATTGCCTTTCCGTTTCCTTTCTGTTACCTCTGTTAAAAAAAAGAAAAGTACTAATTTAAGAAGAGGGCAGATCGATACAAATATCGATATTATCGATATCAACATTGGTATTGGTTTCAGCTCCAGCAGGATAGGATCGATACTTTGTTTCTGTCCTCTAAATTCAGGAAGTAGCCCACTGAAATGTGTTAAATTAGTGTTTTTTTAACCTTCTGAACGTTTTTGTGTTGACAGTCACATCTATTTTATTTATAGCCATTAGCACATTTAGACAACAGACGCTAACCCAAAGTGCTTTAGAGACAGGCAGATTTACACTGCTGAAAGCTGAAAAGTGTTCTTTTGTTATATTAGGTAATCATTGTGGAAAACAAAAAGCACAGTGATTTCATGGTCATTAAAATGTGTTCAGAATTTGTAAAATAATGATTCATCTCATAACTCATGACCCACTGCTCTCCCCTACATAAGCTGCCTGCACAAGTTAATAGTATCTGTATCTGTATCCGCAATACAAGCCACGTATTTATTTGGTATCGGATCCACACCAAATATTTATAGTATCCCACTTCACTAACAGAGTTTATAAAAGTGTGTGTTTGTGGTGTCGTGACTATAATTACTTGCAAACATTTTTTTTTTAATATATGCTGAAATGTTTGGTGAATGCAAACTCCAGCACTGAATAACATGTTTGTGCATGGCTCAGCGGTAAAGTGCATAAATTGAGGTCAATCAAATTATCACACAGTACATGCAGTTATAATAATCTCAATTCCTTCTTGTATAACTTTTAAAATAGGTTGTCAGTTAAGGGAGAACACCCAGTCATCTTGTAAACACAGTCATGACAGAAAATGTGTGTAAATTGTTGACTTTTTTGACATCTCCTCCAGGTTTTCTCACACATTCTGCCTTTTTCAAAAAACAGTATTTTAATGAAATACAGTTCTGGGTTTTTTACCAGGTCATTCTATAACCCTCTCTTTCTTGATTCAAGCCATGCCTTAATGCATTTGTTAAATTGCTTAGATCGGTATTTATCCTCTTGAAAAGTCATCTTCAGGTTCAACTTCAACTTTCAAACAGATGACCTCATATTATCTTCAAGAAAAGTGCTGCGGTGCAAAATTCATAGTTGAATCAGTGACAGCAATCCTCCCAGTGCCCGAGGCAGTGACAAAACCACAACATTTCTGCCACCATTCTTCAGCAAACCAAATCTTGAGGTTCTTTTCTCAAAAAGCAGCTAGTGGTCTGTGCCAAATACGTGAATTGTTACTGTGACAACAGCTCTTTGATTCATCTATCCACAGCAAAGGGATTAGACTAGTGCCTGTTTTAAATCTGCCTATTGACTTGCCCTCCAGTACTGTTGATTGCACCTACTTCAGTATCATCAAATTCCTCATCCAGACTTCACACTGACTGTGTCGGGTTATCCAAACTCAAATTACCTTACACCTCAATCACCCAGAACCACTGAGAGATAGGGCTGATGCCAAACCTTTCTCATGGTGTTCATGCACAGCATTTGTACTGGTGTGATAAGCAATTTCCACTTTTCAATGCTTACTGAGTTCCACATTGTTCGATGTCTTTCAGGAATACTTCTCTCTCAAGTTTTAGTTTTTTTTAACTGCTACTTGTTCTTCAGTCCAGTTTTGCAATCTTTGATGATGTGAATTACATTAATGTTATATAATTTTATGTTTCTCAAAAACTGCTCATCCAGATTCCAACTGTGTAACACGCTTCTATAAGTAGCATAAGTGAACCTGATAACAATGTCTGAAAGCAAAGAACAGAAACACAAATACACATACAGGGATTCATTTATTTATTAGTAGGATTTTTGTTGACACACTTCAGTATTCTTTATGGACAGTGAAGGTTTTTCATGCACTTTGACTCCAACAGGTGTGAGAGGTATCTGCAAATCCTGCTCTTGATTGTATTTGCTGGAGCCAGTCTTAGACAGACTGACAGCAATTTGAAATCTATATCTGACATAGATGATTCATCTTACAGTGGAATGATTTTGAAAATTAACTAATAATTTGAATCTTTTTGAACACCTTCACAGGCATCCATAACCTTTTGTTTTCCTGAAGGGCTAAGAGAGCTCTTTAGATTTTAGAGCATGATGACTGTTCACTCTTTAGAGTGGATTAAAAATAATCAACTTGATGATGTCATAAAAATACTGCTATATTTACCTTGTCCAAGTCTCTGACCTGTATTCTTTTCTGTTATAAAATTTAAAAGGTCAGCTAACTGTATCGTTATATAATTTTTTGAAATAGGATATTTTAAGACAAAATCAAGTCTCTGCTTTTTCAAATGTGGGAAAGATTTCAAATTTCAGATCTGACAACATCTGACACACACAGTGATTATTAACATCAATATGGTTTTGTTTTGTTTTTTTACTTTTATAAATCCCCATTCTTTTTCATTTCATATTCATCATCTCCCTGTGAATGGAGTGTTTGGTTCTCGGTTTGTTTCACATGTCAGATACGTACCTTGCCTGTGCATAAATTAACGATCACAAAATTTTGTATCTGTGGTTGAATTTTGTGCGGCTCACCAATGAATAATTATGAATAATGAATAATTTGAAAAAGCGCCACATGGCTGGCTAGTGATTATAAATAAATATTGTAGGGGAAAAAATTGGCAACAAATATTTGTCTATGTCTCAAATGAAATTAGTTGCAAAAAGTGAATGTGGTTTGAAGTTGCAGGGAAATGATACATTTGGGGCAGCTGTCCAATTTAGCTCTTCTGTTCACTCAGAACTGGTCAGATATTCTTTATGCACAAGTTAGCCCTCAGTCTCACAGGCTTAAAGACTGGTTGACAACCCCTGGCAACCGCTGGTCACTATCTGGCAAAAATCTCAAAGAAAGCAAAGAAAGAGGTCTACACTATTGCATCAAAAACCTCCTTGCAAGTGCTTTGTTTTCCAACAAATTGTAGCCGTCACCTTAGGTTCTTAGTAGAGAAAATTCCCACTTGTCTGGAGCACTCACCGATGTGATGACTGGGACTCTGGAAATGGATACCAGTCACCTTTTGAAATGGGTTGTTTGCAGCTGGATGACACAACTTCAACTTTAAAATACATTTTTGCTAGATGCCAAAACTTAATTAAAAACAGTGGTGGATACGTTAGTTTCTGCAGCTGAATCAGTGATGTATAAATCTCATCATAAGCAGCTTTCTGCCAAATTTAACAGTTTCCACCCTGAAGGATTCTGAACCAGGCTGCATCTGCTATTAAAATGCAACTTGCTGTTATTTTTTAGAAGATTGGTGGGCATGCGATTTCTGATAAAGAAGTTTCCTAGTCAAATTATGACCAAAATAGATGCAGTTCTCTGCTTTCTGGTGCATCACATCATATTTTTTAGAACAGGTTGAGTAGCAGTAGTGTCACTTGTCATTTCTTTAGAATTCTACCAAGTTTCTCGAGTTTCAAAGTTGAGACATTACTGTGGCTCCCTGTTGTGAAGCTCTTACTGACAGGATCCCTGGATGCTTTCTCAAGTGGATATTTCTAAAACTTGCCCCAGGGTCAAGGGGTTAACATCTGCTGGAAGCAGCAGCTTGGTAAAATAATAAACAGCTCTATAACTAGCTGTTTCGCTCATTCCCTCCCTTTGTGTCTTCATCACTGCCCAGACCAATTGTCATCGCAGAGAGCCAGATAGAAAACTGAAAAAATCTTTGTGCCAGCAAGTGGGTCACACCGGCTGTGCTTTCAGGATGAACTTAAACTACCAGCACCTGACCACTTTGGCTCCCAGCCAGTGTTGGATTGAAATTACTGGTGCAGCCGCCATGAATAGAGCCTAACGTTTGTCAAGGTGAAAGACTATTTGGATTTTGGTCACATAAGGTCTGCAGCTATGGTTTGTGTAAGACTGATGCAAGATTTTATTCTTCTGCTACCTTAATATATTTTCTGTAGTAAGCTCCTGATTACACTGTATTTTTCTTTTCAAGAATTATTTATTTAGAAGAGTTTTTTTGGTCATAAAAAACTTTTATTTTACTAGTTGTGTCTCTAGCAATTAGAACTGTTTGTTGAAAATTGTATGCCAGTCCTACTTAAAGTCTGCCATTCGTGTGGATATGCATGTGCCTTAATATATGGTATGTATTCCTACAGATATCCTTAAAGCCCCCCTGGTGGGTGAAGTATTCACTTCTCTGGGCGTTACAGTCTCTGGAGTTGATGAAACTACCTTCCTAATTGAGGTTCTGCCGACTCTCCTCTCAGTCCTCTCAGTGGCACACACTCAATCCTCTCCCTCTCATTTTAATTTCCCACTTTTCCAATTAAGTCCTATTTGGCCTATTTTACTACAGCCATAATTTCTGACTGTCAGTAATTATTATGCTGTGATTCATTACACTGCACTTAAAGGGATGGCCTTGAAAGTTCTCCAGTACAGTTTGATAAAGTATTGTATTGTGTGCTGCGGTTTCTTGTGACAAAGCACATGAATATTTTGTACTTTGTAAAAATGCGTATGTCGCTTAAAGGGGTCGTGTAATGGTCATTTTCAAATATTACTATAACTAATATTCTAATAAATATGACATATTTTGTAGATTCTTTCAGAGTAGCTTTGAATGTTTCACAGTTCAAGATTATTTATATAATACCTGGCCCTTCAGTTCAACCACTGCCTGAGAAAAAGCTCTTTTAGTTGTCAAGCATGCATACAAGCACGTGGGGGGTCAAACAAACTACTGAGGAAATCATTTTCAGTTGCTGCAATTAATTTCCAGCACAGTGCGCTAGCCTTCCGCATCATTTTTTGATGATGTGGCATCCTTTTGTTCCTAACATATTACACAGTCCACATCTTTGTAGATATCCAGTATGATTTCTATTTTTTTCCCACTGAGATCTGATGTGTTTCCAAAGTGGTCCTTTATTTTTTTTTTGTTTGTTTGTTTGTTTTGAGCACTGTATTCACTTATTTAAAGTAGAACCCTTTTTTCTACAAGACACTGTTGTCAGTCTCCACTTTAGGTTCCGGCTCATGATCCAAGTTGCAGGAATATGTCAGAGAAAGCATGGCACTGTTTAACTACAATTATTTTTATTATTTTGATTTGTTATCATTTGATGCTGGTAGGACCAGCAACTAAACAGCAGGCGGCCGCAGCTGCACCAAATGAGTAAAAATTGGACAGTCACAACAGTATAATTTTTTTCATATCTCTTTCTTTGCTACAGCGTGATAAAAACACTTATTATGTCTTTCTTTCATCACATTGCCATTGCGCTTTCATGTCCTGAAAACTGCTCAGCACAACATGCAGTACACAGGGTCTGTAATGCTGGTAATTGTGGCTGTCTGATTTAATTAGGAGAGGCTAATATTCAGTTAAACAGCGTCTTTGTTTTCTGCACCCCTGTCCTTCTTCTGCTCTCCTCCGCCTACTGTATCGCTGTCTCGCTTGTGCATTTCACCATGGTTACACTCGGTAATGCCCTTGTACCTCCTGTCTGACATTTTATACTCCTCCATCACCCTTTGCCATCCGTCTTTCCATCTCGCCACACAGGAATTACCCTGATTATGATTATAGCTGTGATGATAATGATAACCACTGCAAAATTGCACTCTTTCGCTCACATCCAACACCCAGGAGATTATGATTGACTGAAAGGCTGCCTGCAAAATGTTTCTGCCACCTCATTTTTTTTCTGCTCTCTGCAGTCTCTCTTTATTTCCTTCCTTCCGTCTTTCTTGTTGTGTTTTATTTGGCTGTTTTTTTTCTTAGTTTCCTTCCTCCGTCCACTCACTGCCCACTCCCTTTTCAGCTCACCTTTTGTCTCTCTTCAGTCTTTTTCAATTTTCTGGCAGTCTTTCATCTCTGTTGTTGTGCTCCTTTCAACCTTTCCTGGTCCATCTTACCTCTGCCACTTGTCCCCAGCTCTCTCTCTCTCTCTCTCTCTTTTTCAGGCCTTATTTGTTCTCATCTCCCTCTCACTACCCCTCTGCTCTCCTGCCTGCATTTTCCTCTTCCACAAAGGACCAAGATAAATGTGCTTTTTAGCCAGATTGCATTCAGGAAATAATTATAAAGTTGCCTTGCTTCTTGAAAATGTGAAGTGGACAACATGAAACAGCTCTATTAGTGTCCTTTGTCTCTTTTAGTTATATGCCCTTTCTTGTGCTTTTTCTGCATATATATATATATATATATATATATATCTATCAAATTGACACACATATGTAATTTACAACATGTTGCAAAATGCGATCAGATGCGGTTTCTCCCCATATTCAAATGTCCAAGTTCCACAGAGCTTCAATCAGCCCAAAGCTTTGCAGGTTTAAGGAGGAGAAGTCTGTGGAAGGCTGAAAACTGCATCACACTGCCTCCCTCTTCTCCAAGATAATCGACCTTTTTAACCTCAGTGATAGCAAACACGAATGATGATGGGTTAGATAAAATTAAATCTGTAACAAAGAAGGTGCCCTAAAAATTGAGTTAGAGTAATTAGAGTAATCTTACATTTTGAGCTAAAAGTAATTCTGTCTGACATGTTTCAGATTTGATTTTTCAGCCCTGAACTTTAAGAGAAAAATGCCACTGATCATAGTATTTTTTTACATAATCTTAACTGCAGTCTGCCTACGTCTACAAAGTTACTGCTTGTTGCCTTACACTTTATGCAAAATACACTCACAGTAATTACCCTCCTTTGCTTGCAGTCTCAGATTCACCAGTCCAGCTCTAGCTCTTTTTTTTTTTTACATTTTCAAGTGCTGCCATAAACTGAGGAGAACTTATTAAACTGAAAGACAAAAAGACTGTATTTCATTCAGAAAACACAAGCAAATAAAGCAAAGTTTTCTTTTATTTTGAAAGAAAAATCAAGCCCATGAACATACAGAAGGACACTAGGGGAACACAGGGAGCTAGGGCAGGGCTACAGTAACAGAACTATAACAGGATGACTTGACAGAGAATTACGATGAGGCAAGGACACACAGCTGGGACTAATCGGGAAACCTAGACAGGGAAGGCAGAACTAAATACAATGTACATAACAGGAGACTACCAAAATAAAACAGGAAGAACTAAACAAAGGACCATCAGTGATGGGACTTGGGAACACCGGGGAGGCAGGGTACACTGAAATGAGGAATATCATAAACACAGCAGTAACTGGAACAAAGATACACTCAGAAGTCCAAAGACACAGAATGCTGGGCCTAAAACTAAGGATCATAGCAAAAAGTAGCAATCTGTCTTTCTTTGTATCCCCTTAAAACAATATTTATTGATGATTTCAACAATACAGGATACATTTAGTTTACCAGATACACAGTTAGGTTTCTGAGCAATGACGAGTTTTGTCATTTTCTTAATTATTTTTTTGGCCTTATTAGGTAGATACAGTGAAGACTGACAGGAAAGAGAAGGGAGAGAGAAGGGGGAAGACACGGGTCAGACTCGAACCCAGGCCAGCTATATAGTTGCCTGCTCAGCCCAGTGAGCTAAACCAGTGCAGACAGCCATGTCTGCACACAGTCTCCGCATTTTCAGAGGCTCAAAAATAATTACACAAACTTAGATTGTTTGAAATGTAAGGATATTGTTTTGTTTGTTTTTCTGGTTTTTGTAATACCCAGTCAATCACAGCCTGAAGAACTCCTGGATATCACCAAATCCTGTTTCCTTCCTTGAGATTCTCTGCAGGCCTTTACTGCTTGTTTGTGAGTCTGTCCGCATTCAGTTTTGTATTTAATCGCTGAAAAGCATGCTCTGTTGGGTTGAGATCAGCTGGATGATGTCAACCCAACAGAGCAGTATATCCCAGTTCCTTGCCTTGTGAAACTCTTGGGTTACTTTTGCAGTATGCTTTGAGTCATTATCCATTTGACGCGCCATGGGATCAGTTGTTTAGGGTTGACTTTATATATTTCAGTTGCCTTTTACTCAGAATTATTACTTCATGTTTATAGAGGGTGAAGCTCTTGTGTAGCTTAAAGCTCTGTTCCATGTCTAGTCCTTGAGTGGAGGCTACGGACTACAGTATTCTCTCACTTTCTCTCAATCAAGCTGTCTCACTGCTCCTTCCACTCACTTGTCCCTCCAGACTTGTGATACTGTCAGCTGAAAATCTCAGTATCAGTACTTTATCAGCAGCCCCTTTTATCACTACTTGTAATCTCCAACCTTCTTCATGTCATGTAGCAGTACAATAAGGCAGGGATTGAGAAATAAGCATGATGTTCAGTGGAATATTTACATATAATAGTGTTGTCAAGCAGCATTAGGTGTACAGTTTTATGGCTATTTTTTTTTTATGGCTGATTCCCTGAAATAATTTGTTTTATTGAATAGCTATTCAGTTTTAGCCATAATTACACACTGCATCACTGACTTTATGTGCTGCAATTAATGTACTAATGTTAATGTGTGTTTTTATTTGTTTAAAAGCCTACCAGTTAGATTTTAGATTGCTTTTTTTTTCCTCAGTATCCAAAAATTCAGAATGAATGAGTATTAGCCTCTCTGTAGCTCTAGTTCCTTGTAATCCAGTGCCCAGTATGAACCGAGCAAGATGCAGACATTTGAAATTACTCACCGTAGGCCTTACCTTATTAATTATACATTCACATTCACTTTGGTTTTGTTCGTATTTCTTAGTTTATATTTTCCCAAACCTTAGAAGCTTCTCTGTCTGTGTAATCTATCTCACTGCCTGTTTGTCTATTGCTATGTCTCAGATTGTATATATGTGGCCTTATGCTGCTTTTGCTATTTGCATATAAAGGTTCACACTGACAAATACAGTATCAGGAGTATCAGGATTATGCAGTGGTCCAAGTACTGAGCAGCACTTGACTGTATGTAAGAGAAGGAGTGGATGCACCAAGCAGGGAGGATATTTTTTGAGAAATGCAAATGGTGATTGCAATATTTGCTAGCCATCAGCGATTTTTGCAAGATTCCATGTGTTGTTTTGTCCCAGTGCTGTGGAAGAGGCCACTCCTGTTCTGTGACACTGACATCGCAAATCATGGACTGCCTGTAAAGACTCAACCTGGTCAAGCTACTTCTCATGGTCAGTCGCTCATGGACACCCTCCAGATCGCCTAGCAACCCCAATCCGAATAGTGTTGAGAACTCCATTCTATACCTGCTCAGCTGCATCTACATCCACCCGCACAAGCCAGTGAACACTGCGAGAGTCATGTTTTTTTACTTCTCCAGTGCCTTCAGCATCATCAGGCCACTTCAGCTAGGTGATAAGCTGACAGCAATGCAGGTGGATGCCTCCCTAGTGACCTGGATAGTTGGCTACCCAACTGTCAGACCACTGTCAGTGTGTGCGCCTGCAGCACTGTGCTTCAGACAGCGTGGTCAGCAACACCAGAGCCTTGCTGGGGACCACCCTCTCGCTCTTTCTCTTCACCCCCTACACCACAAACTTTGGGTATTACACAGAGACCTGCCACCTTCAGAGGTTTTCTGATGACTCAGCAGTAATGGGATGTGTCAGAGAGGTATTTTTTTCTTTAATATCTGCTGGATGATGGTCAGGATGTTTTATTAGTCTATGCCTGTGCTAGCAACTATGCTACGGTGTGGTGGGGAACACCAAGAGACTCAACAAGCTGATCCATAATGCCAGTAACATTGTGGGTGTGGAGTTTGACTCTGATTTACAACACTGGACAATCCTTCACACCCTCTCCGTGACTGTCACAGGATTATGATCAGCAAAAGACTCATTCCACCAGAGAACGCCAAAGTAAATATTTCCTACCTGTGGCCATCATACTTCACAAGTCCTCCCTATGACGCCTGGACTATTTTCACATGCTATGTCGTGTAGATTTTGGATATAATATCATTTAACTTTGGAGTATTTGTTTTAACATGTTGCACCTTGAAAGGAGTGCCTTATTTTTACTTTTGAAGAACAGGCAACATTTTTCATTCTTTCTATTATCCATTTTTCATATTTATATTTTAATTGAGTTTCTGTAATGAAGCACTTTCCCCCATGGGGTTAATAAAGTAACCTGATTCTGATTCTCATTGTGAAATTCCCATTTCACTGTGCGCAGATGGATGTGTTTCATGCTGGTGTTCTTGTATTTTCCTTGATTATCCTGCATTTCAATATTCCTGCTTTGAGCTTATAATATTAGTACTTCTCCTTTCGTGGTATTTCTCTTTTTCTCTTATTTTTTCCTCGAGTTTACCCTTTTTGCATGTCTGCGTTTCATATTGATTTTCATTATTAAAGCTCTTTTTTTCCCCTGTTTCCTTCGCGCTTGCCTCTTTTGGTTTTCTGCATTTGTGTCCTCATTTCGATGAAATCATAAAAGCTGCATTTAAATACAGCACTGAATGTTATTTTTGCAGATACTGAGAGCACCGTCCTGTTATTAACTAGATGATAATCATTCTTTGTAAATGTCAGATTGTTTTGCAAGCGGCAGCACGAATGTTTTCTGTCCTCAAGTGTGTTCTTCTCGCTTATTAGGATCTCAGCCCATCAAATAACATTTGCTGTGTTGTTTCGAAACCAGACAAATTGTTGAAGAGGTGCTTGGCAAGCTTGACGAAATTTTGCAATCACTCATATGGTCATTTTTTTCTAAATTGTTATAGCTTCTTAATGGATACTGTTTCAAAGCTTGATAGTCATTTGGTTTTGGTAGGTACTGGGACGACAGCGGTACAGCCTCCTTATTTGTCGTTGTTTGTGTCAAAGCGTAAAGCTGATATAATCTTCTTAGGCTCTTTTCATTTATGCTTATGGCATGCCATTGATTGGATCTGCTTTACTCTCATATATGCATACGTTTTTTTTATCATTCCAACTACGTGTTAATGTTGTGCAAATAAACTTCAGGCTGTACTTGGCAAGATCTTAATGCAAAAATAAACCCACTTTATCAGCCTAAATCAGAAACAGGGCTGCAACAGAGAAGAACATCCTTTTCTCTAATTAAAATGCCCCGCTTTCACCCCGACTGCTAAAATGAAATTCTGCTGTCAGGTTTGTTTCCCTGCGTAGGTGGAGATGATTTTTGACTGGTGTACAAAGTAAAACACACAGTCTGAAAGTAATTCCCATGCAGCGACGACTGATCACACTCAGTAAAACTTATTGTACTGTGTGTACTTTCCTAATTACATGATTCAAGATTTGGGAGGTTTCTAAACTTGAATAATTCACTTACGTCTTGTAGATGTGCAAAGCTACCCAGATACGTTATTTATCTGAAGGGGGTTTATGATAGGTTGTGAATTTTATTAATGCCAATCACTTAAGAGGCAAAGTTGGAGAAGCAAGGTTGAGATGAGTTCGCCTTTATTGTATGATCTGCAAATATATAAATTAGAATACTATTTGTCTTGACTGTCATGTTTTTTACTTATAGCGTATAGCACATTTGAACAAGAAAAGTTGACCCCAAGTGTTTTAAAGACAGGCACATTTACATTCCAGGTCTCTGGAAATACCAGTTTCAAAATGCATGAAAAGCTGAAAGGTGTGTTTTGTTGTGTTAACTAAGTATTGTGGAAAGTAAAAATCTCACTGATTTAGTGGTCATCAAAATGTGTTCAGAATATGTCAAATTGATGATGATTCATCTCATAAATCATGACATATTGCTCTCCCCTACATAAGCTGCCTTTATGAGTTAAAAGTATTGGTATCTGTATACTGTCCCTGTATTTACTTGGTATCCGATTATTGCCAAAATTTGCAGTATCACACAGCATTTACTAGGTGCATGTACAAAATCACTATAGCGCCACAGGGTCTACACAGGACTGGTGAATTAGCCTTAGTTGCTAATAGTTAGCTTCATGGTTCATCTACAGTAATTACGCAGCAAACATACAAAATGGATTAACAGCCATCTTTCTACTCTACAACCCTGTGGAGCTTACTCCCAGGTCAACTTTTGACCATATTGTGCCTGCTTACCTGCAAATCTATAGACATAGTACATCATTACACATTTTATACACAGTCGCAAGTTACAGTGAGTCAGTAGAGCTGCAGATTTTAAGCGATGTTCTCTCTTGTGGAACCTGTCTTCCAGTACTATGTCTCATTGGTTACTGGGGTACACATTATTTTATGACCACTGAATAACATTAACAATCTGAACATTGTAATAAAATAAAGTATTATAACTAAATAATATATTATGGGGAGGGGGTGGCTTATTTCCATCAGTGACACACTTCTTGGCCTTACACATGGAGAGGGTTGCTGTGATAGAAGAGAAGGACAGATAATCTGTCTAAAGCAGGGTTTTGTGGGTTTGTTCTCCTTCATGTTGAAAATAACGCACACTTTGCGTTAAAATACGGCAACAAAAGGTTCCTCAGCAACTGTCAGTATGTGACGAGCTGGGACTGAGAATGGGTATAAATGCATGCAGTGGATTATCTTTGTTTTCACTGATACTTGTAGTTTTGTTGTTGATACATTATTTGGTACATTTATTGTAGTGATGGCCTCACAGACAGGATGATGGATTGGACGATGGACTGCGATTTAATAAGCGGTTGAAGTCGATCGATTGTAATATCTTAACTGACAGATTGATGAATATGGCAGGATGTGTATATGGATGTGTTTATGTGTGTTTGTGTCGCTGCATGTAGGTGAGGTGAACTCATGAGTGATTTTCATGCACGTACAGACCTGCTGGACAGAGACCCAGGCAATCTGACACATGGCGTAGTGCCCTTGAGCTTGGTTTTCCTCCAAGATGCTGTATAACTCAACACACATATATGCATGAATGTATTTGAAACACATGACTGTGTTGTCTTCTCTTTTCCTCCGATGCATGGTGCAGCAGATTCCCATGACACAACATCAATTCCACGATGAACATTCGAGTCCAGTGAATCCAGTACATTACCAAAATCAATAGAAGAGGTCCTCATCTGCTCTGCTCTGATGTGTCTTTGCTGCATTTGCTGTTTCCCAGTTTTATGAATCAGGCCCAGTTTGAAACCCCTTTGAAAGCACACAGCATGTGGTGCAGCTAAAAGCCACCCTGTAGAGGAAAGAAAGAGGGCCTCTCAGCACCGAACTCTACGCTCTGCACACTGCTGTCAGTGTGCCACTTTACCACATGCTACTGCAAATCAATACCAGTGCATTACTATAGAAACAACATGGATCAACACTCTCTTGATGGCTTTTGTATACAGTACATTTCTTTCTTTACTGCATAAATGGCTTTCCATTAATGCTGAAGGCATTCACTCAAACAGCAGAAAATCACTGAACCGATTCTGAAGACTGCAGACAGTTTCGCTGATTAGGGCGAAATGAAAGAATTGCAAAATTAATTAGGTTTTATTCCAGGCAACCTCTAAGAATTTTAAATGAGGAGACCAAGAACCAAAAAAGGGACCGAATTAAGCAAGCTCAGATCAAACCTTGGGTTAGGTGTAGGCAACAGGTGGCTGTTACAAACCATGGCTTTACGCTGCTCTCTTACTGCCCCCATGCAAACCTGCAGTAAGCGAAACTTTCAAAAATATTATAAAGGCAGACTGTCGTGCCTCAAACTGTGTGAGAGAAGTTTGTTTTGCGCATAACTGCGACGAATTATGTTGCCATGACTCTCTGAACATTAAATATGAACTGCCTCAGACTGCCGTCCTTATGTTGCTTATCTTCACTAAATAAAGCACTTTACACAGATGCCATTTGTCACAGTTATTTGCTGTCAGTTCATATTTAGCCCTCCTGCGCAAGGTAGCTCCCTTCTGCATCTTTGTTCAAGCCTCTAATGTCAACAAAGTGGAATTTTGAATGAGAGGACAGACGTATTTCTCATTTATTAATCTTTATGAGATAATAAATGTTTTTGTTTTCCTTTAATGTTTTTGTCATCCAGCAAACACTCCTGCTGTACAGAAACATGTGGCTTCCAAGCTCATTCACAGTAGAGACCTACCTCACAGCAGCAAGAGACAATATAGAAATGTTTAAGGTACAAGCTGTCTAGCCCAAAGGCCCAAATATATATATTTTTTCTGTAATCTTAAAGATCCCTGGAAGACCTGCTCAGAAGACAATGGACACAATTTGCAGTTAATGACTTGTTCGTTTCCTCTGTGAAAAACAAGATAAAGACATTTGGATTCAGGCATTCATTACCATTTAGATTAATTACCTCTACTTATCTGCCTTGGTACAGTTAGCTTCTCTCATCTTTTTCAGAGACCCACATGGAAAACAACTAGAAATCCTTATAGCCAATATTTAAGACATACAGAAATGTGAAAAACATAATGCACCTTTACTGCCTCAGAAGGAAGCAAGAGGGTAAGGAGTAGCCAGGTGCTGTTTATCAAATATACTTGATAAAATGGCTATTAGTAAGTGTGAGCAACTCTACAAAAGCAGAGGTTTTATGAGTTTGTTGGTCTGGAGCATTGAGGTGTACGCTGAAACAATACCACAATCTTCCCAGGAGTGGATGTATAAGAAAATTGACTCCAAGGTCATAGAATTTGCAGAAAACCCAGTAGTTACATCTCAGATGCTACAAGTCTCAGTTAACATGCTAAATGTTAAAGTTCATGGCAATACAGTTAGAGAAAGACTGAATAAGCATGGCTTGTTTGGAACAGTTTCCAGGAGAAAGGCTCTTCTCTTTTAAAAGAATGTGGCAGCACGGCCTAGGTTTGCAAATTTGCAACTGAACAAATCACAAGGCTTCTGAAACAATCTGTCCTTTAGACAGATAAGACCACAGTAGAGATGTTTGGCCAAAATACACAGTTCCATATTTGGAGAAAACCAAACAGCGTCTCAGCACAAACACGTTTCAAGCCTGGTGACGGAGGGGTGATGATGTGTTCTTGTTTTGCATCCACAGGACCTGGGAATCTTGCAGTCATTGAGTCGACCATGAACTCCTCTCTATATGAAAGTATTCTAGAGTCAAATGTGAGACCATATGTCTGATGGCTAAAGCTTGGCCCAGATTTGGTCATGCAACAGTACAATGATCACGAGCGCACCAGAGTTCACAGAATCTACAACACAATGTCTGAAAACGAAAAGAATCAATGTGTTGCAATGAACCAGAACTGTGCACAAACTGATGTCAGCAAACCTCAATGAACTGATGCAATGTTGTAAAGAAGAGTGGAACAAATATTCCTCCACAACAATGTGACAGACTGATTAAGTCACAGAAGGGGGTTCTACAAGCTACTGAATCATGGGGTGTACTTAGCTTTTCACAGGACTGAGTGTATTTAAGACTTACTTACTGACTTACTGCCAACTTTAGCCTGTTCTGAAACACATTTGAGAGGTAACTTGTAAAACAAGTAAACATAGTGTTGTTTGAGAAAACAAAAAAGGGGGCCACCATGAGAATAATTAGTGTCATACACTTATTTTAATCTCAGATTTGGAAAATGATTGCATTATAGCAATTTAAAAAGTAAATTAAACACAAACATATACACTTCTCAAAAAAAATAAAGGGAACATTTGGACAACACAATGTAACTCCAAGTCAATCACACTTCTGTGAAATCAAACTGTCCACTTAGGAAGCAACACTGACTGACAATCAATTTCACATGCTGTTGTGTAAATGGAATAGACGACAGGTGGAAATTATAGGCAATTAGCAAGACATCCCCAATAAAGGAGTGGTTCTGCAGGTGGTGACCACAGACCACTTCTCAGTACCTATGCTTTCTGGCTGATGTTTTGGTCACTTTTGAATTCTGGCCGTGATTTCACTCTAGTGGTAGCATGAGATGGAGTCTACAACCCACACAAGTGGCTCAGGTAGTGCAGCTCATCCAGGATGGCACATCAATGTGAGCTGTGGCAAGAAGGTTTGCTGTGTCTGTCAGCGTAGTGTCCAGAACATGGAGGCGCTACCAGGAGACAGGCAGGAGGGCAACAACCCAGCACCAGGACCGCTACCTCTGCCTTTGTGCAAAGAGGAACAGGAGGAGCACTGCCAGAGCCCTGCAAAATGACCTCCAGCAGGTCACAAATGTGCATGTGTCTGCTCAAACGATCAGAAACAGACCCCATGAGGGTG